>MJUU01019707.1:39087-57356 GCA_002080025.1 Modiolus philippinarum
ATCATGAAGCTCCAGACCAAATATGAAATCATTTCCACTTTTGGAAGAAGAGAAAACTTTGACGAAAAATTTTCATTAGTAGTGGTATATGAAACTAAGTATTAATGTATCGGCAAACAGGAAGTAGTAGCGCCACATACATGAAAATATCTGACACTGTACAACTCATCATTTGGAAGCCTAATGCTAAATATCAAATCATTCCCACCTGTATAAGCCGAGGAAAACTTTGACAGTGAAAGTGTTACGGACGGATGGAATGACGACGGACGGACACCACCATCACTATACTTTTGGAAGAAGAGAAAACTTTGATGCAAAATTTTCATTAGTAGTGGTATATGAAACTAAGTATTAATGTATCGGCAAACAGGAAGTAGTAGCGCCACATACATGAAAATATCTGACACTGTACAACTCATCATTTGGAAGCCTAATGCTAAATATCAAATCATTCCCACTTGTATAAGCCGAGAAAACTTTGACAGTAAAAGTGTTACGGACGGACGGAATGACGGACGGACGGACACCACCATCACTATATACCCTCCGCTTTTACAAAGCGGGGGTATAAAAAATTAATATATAATTAAACTATTAGGATACAATAGAAATTTACCCACCACCAACAGAAATATAATTCACTGGTGTTCCATCCCCAGGTGGGAATTTTAAATGAAATAGCCTTTAGGACAGCAATGGTAAGAAGTATATTTTTCCTATCTATACTATTGTAGCTTGTGCTTTAAACATATTTATTTCTTAATTTGTTCTTCACATTCCAATGCCATCTAGGGTTTATGCAATCACACTTTCAATATGATATAGGAGGAAGGGGAATAACTAGCCAAATTACTGAATTTTTTAAAGAGCTATAGGAATTCAACTAGCTTTTCAATTTTTGCAATTTCTACAATTCATTAATCATCTATTTATGTAACATAAATGCATGGAGTACATGTAAATACATGTACACTGATATCCTGGAGTGGATACTTATTGTTTGAACTACGTGTAGGTATAATAATTAGACCTTTAAGAAACTTTCTTTTTAATTTATATGTATTTCAGATATAGAGAGGCCATAGCTGAAGTAAAAGGACACTTTACTGAAACAAGAGGCTCTCAAGAGCCTGTATCGCTCACCTGGACCATGGCTGACATAGGTAAAAGGCATTTCCAATAGGAAAAACTAAACATAAAATTTAGCAGAATACCTTTTTTCTTAAATTACAGTATTCTTGTTTGGTTTCCATGGCAACCCAAGATCCACCATCCATTACAACCCATAACAGAACACCATTCAAACTAGAGGCTCAGACACTGAGCCTGTATCGCTCACCTGACAAAATGCTGAAGCAGGGTTTTCAATGTTCTGCATGGTGGCCATGTTTTTTATGTGAATTTCCCATAGGGCCAAAATAAACTATGTTCTGTGCTGGTGGCCATGTTTTTCATTGGATCGGAATGAAATGAGCAATCTTTGTTAAGGACCTTCAGTTCATCATTCTTTTAAAGTTTGGTTGAATTTGCTTCAGTGGTTTCAGAGCAGAAGAAGAAAATGTGAATTTTCCCATAGGGTCCAATGTTAAACCTAAGTTCTGCCGTGGCGGCCATGTTTTTTATCAGATCGGAACAAAATGAGCAATCTTTGTAAAGGACCTTCCATACATCATTCCTGTAAAGTTTGGTTGAAATTGCTTCAGTGGTTTCAGAGGAGAAGATGAAAATGTGAATTTCCCATAGGGCCAATGTTAAACTATCTTCCGTGCTGGCGGCCATGTTTTTTTTATCGGATCAGAACGAAATGAGCAGTCTGTGTTAAAGACCTTTAGTACATCATTCCTGTAAAGTTTGGTTGAATTTGCTTCAGNTCCCCGTGGGTATTCACCAGCCCAGTAGTCAGTACTTCGGTGCTGACCCGAAAGCTGATTCTATTTTGAATTTTACAATATCTAAATTTTTGTAAATTTTGTTGAAAACTAAGGAGTATCTCCCTCATGCAAAGCTCTGTCCTAAGCTGATTTTGGCTTTACATTTAGATCATATTGGTTATTTGTTCTCTATCAGTTATTATACATCTTTGAGTTTATTGTCTTCCAAACGTTTGGATTTTATCTGCACTGAAGAGACATAAGTTGTCGAAATGCGCATATGCAGAATTTTAATTCACAGTAACTTCATATTTAGTTATATGACACAAGTCATAAATGCACGAAGTACATGTAAATACACTGATATCCTGGAGTGGATACTTATTGTTAGAACTATGTGTAGGTATAATAGCTAGACCTTTAAGAAACTCTCTTTTTAATTTATATGTATTTCAGGTATATAGAGGCCAGAGATGAAGTAAAAGGAACCTTTACTGAAACTAGAGGCTCCCAGGAGCCTGTAGCTCACCTGGCTTTCAGTTGCCACAATGAAGCTTACATTTTAAGTTATACAGTTGAACTCAAGTCTCTCAAACTTTGTTAGCTCAAACTCCACCAATATCTTGAACTGTATTTAAAGTCTGTTCTTGTTTTACTATATTTCTTTGTTGTGCTTTTTTGACAAAAATGTACTCGCTTATGACCAATCCAACACCTTTTTTTAAGTTGAGACATAATTTTGCAAATGGGTGGTCAACAACAATTTTTAAAACCATATTTTTAAGTTACCACATCCAATATTTATTTGAAATCAAATTTCATTGAAATAGGAAAATGCTGAATTTTCCCGCCTTTTTGAAAGCCATTTTGAAATTGGCGGTAAACAAACAATTTTCAACAGACTTTTGTAGTCGCAACATCAATATCCACTTGGACACCAAATTTCATTGAAATCAGACAATGTTGAATTTTCCCATCTTTTTGGCAGCCATTTTAAAATGGTGGTGAACAAACAATTTTTAACATTTGTTTGAATTTGGGACATCAATATCCATATGGAAACCAAATTCCATTGAAATTGGACAATGTTAAATTTTCCCGCCTTTTTTGGCGGCCATTTTGAAAATGCGGTCAACAAACAATTTTCAGCATCTGTTTTGAAGTCGCAACATGAATATCCACTTGGAAACCAAATTTCATTGAAATCCGACAATGTTGAATTTTCCGGCCTTTTGTGGAAGCCATTTTGAAAATGGCGGTCAACGAACAATTTTAAACATTGGTTTGAATTTGCGACATCAAAACCTATTTGGAAACCAAATTCCATTGAAATTGGACAATGTTGAATTTTCCCAACTTTTTTGGTGGCCATCTTGAAAATGGCGGGCAATGAACAATTTTAAGTATCTGTTTTTAAGTCGCAACATCAATATCTGCTTGGAAACCAAATTTCATTGAAATCGGACAATGTTGAATTTTCCCGCCTTTTTTGGAAGCCATTTTGAAAATGGTGGTCAATGAACAATTTTCAACACTGGTTTTGAAGTCGCAACATCAATATCTATTTGGAAACCAAATTTTATTGAAATCGGACAATGTTGAATTTTCCCGCCTTTTTTTGGCGGCCATTTTGAAAATGGCAGTCAACGAAAAAATTTTATACACCAGTTTACAAGTTGCCATAGCACGGAAAACATTTTAATCAATTTACATTTAACCTTCATCTTCTCTAGTTATTGATATAAAAGACGACAAAATATGAAAATTTGATTGATTGATTGATTGAATATTGTTTAACGTCTACTCAGCAATATTTCAGCTATATCAAGACGAGAACAAGTTTGTTGATAAGTAATCACTTTGGGGTATGGAAATGGCCATGGGGCGGGAAATTCTGACTGCCACTGGAAAAGTAGGGTGAAATCGTCAAGGGCGGGGAATTTAGCCTTGTAGCCGATCACCTACGGACCACCCCCAAAGGAGCTTGCTACAAGGGTTCTTTAACGTGCAGGAAGCGTGGCATTTCTTCCAACACGTGGACCTGAGTTTACATCCCATCCGAAAGATGGGTTGTGTATTTATTAATCCCGCACAACCACGGAATGGGTCCTATTTCTATATCCCGGGACCCTCGGGGTCAGCCTCCGTTTAGGAGGGGTCACACCCTGCAAGCCGGAGATACTGGGTCCTATTTCTATATCCCGGGGTTCCCTCGGGGTCCTCTGTTAGGATGGCTCATACTCCAAGCTCAGAGGATGCTGCGGGCCTATTCTTCAGCCGGGACCGCGCACGGCGGATGAAAATTTGAAAATTCCATTAAAAAGGGCAACAACTCCTACAAAGATTTTTTTATTTTCTTTTAAAATTTCAGGGTGGGTAGGTAGATCTTGATATGCTGAATCTTTTGGCAATTTACACTTGACCTCTATCTGTTACACTTTTTAAAATAAAAAAAATATATATTAAAATTTTAAAAATTTTACAAATAATTCGTAAGGTTACGCTAAACCTAGTGTCTCGCCTGCTCACTCCACTATCATTCTAATTTCGTCTTTATTAAGATGTATTGGCTAAGTAGAATTCCAAAAAACTACTGGTGTTTGACAGTTTCGGGAAATTTACCAAAATTGGAATACAAAATTTATGAAATCTAACCAATGAAAATATTGTTTTTGACTAAAATTCATCAAAACACATGGTTGCAAAGAAGAATTCCCAAAAATTGCTTGTCTTTGAGAGTTTCAGGAAATTTACCAAAATTGGAACCATATTTTTTCATTCTTAAGTTTTCAGAATTATGTCTTGTCTGAAGAAATGGCCAAGATATTTGATTGTATGCAAAAATTTCAAAAATTGTTAGTCTTGGACATTTTCAAGAAATTTACCAAAGTTGGAACCGGAATAAAATTCTGAAAGCTTATTGTGCATCTTTGGACTATATGCAACAATTCTACATTAAAACTTAAGCTTATTCACAATTTTGTTAAAAAATTGTTGATATATGGACCTAAATAGAAAATTTAGCTAAATTCATTGAAGCGGAAAATATAGGTCAAGGTGACATAATTCTGGTATGGATGTTGGTCACTACTAAAGATGTAACCACTTACCAATAATCATCAGTCTATGGCATATAGTTGCTGATATATGGTGCAAACAAAAAAATTTCATGGAAAAAATTTAAGTCCAACTAATGGAAAAATACGGAAAAATTGGAATTATTTTTTTCAAAAAATAAACTTGGGAAACAATAATAAGGTTGTACTGAACATTATGTCAAAATTTCATTGATATTGAATATGATTTGAGAAAGTTATTGAAGTTCAAAAAAAGTTTAACATTTGGGTTTACAAAATGTTAAAGATGCCGATACCGACGACTACGGAATCTATGCTCGCTATCTTCGCAACGAATGTCGCAGGCGAGACAAAAAGGGCAATAACTCCAACATTAGTTTTCGGATTTTCTTTAAAATTGCAGGGTGGGTAGATCTTAACATGCTGATAATTTACACTCCCGATCAGATTTTTTATATCTGTAACAGTTTTCGAGTTATTTGCAAAAAATGCAATTTACCCCTTTGTCCTATTTTTAGTAACAGCTGCCATGTTGCTTGGTTTTCAGACTAATCAACACAAATTTTGAAACTGTTTACCCTGGTGATGATTCAGGTAAATATTTTACGAAAGGATATGGAGTAAATGAACATGAGACCATAACACATATGTTCACTCCAACTGCAATAATTTTAATGAGCTGTATGGTAACAAGTTTGGTAACAATTGGCCCAGTGGCTTCTGAGGAGAAGATTTTTTAAATTGATTACAAAAAGTATCAACTTTCTTAAATTTGACCAATAAAGGGCAAAAACTCCTATATGGGTAGTCAGATTTTCTTCAAAATTTAAAGGTGGGTAGATCTTGATATGCTGAACATATTTGCAATTTAATGTTGACCTCTATCTGTTATAGTTTTTGCGATAAAAAATAAAGAATATCGAAATTTCGAAATTTTCATGGAAAAGGGGCAATAACTCTAAGACAGGTTTTCGGATTTTCTTCAAAATTGCAGGGCAGGTAGATCTTGTCATGCTGATCACTTTTACTCCGTGTCAGATTATTGATATCTGTAATGGTTTTTGAGTTATTTGCCAAAAACAGCAATTTACCCCTATGTGCTATTTTTAGTAACGGCAGCCATGTTGTTTATACTCGGACTAATCGAACACAATTTTGAATCTAGATACCTGGTGATGATTCAGGCCAAGTTTGGTTAAAATTGGCCTAGTGGTTTCAGAGGAGAAGATTTTTGAAAAAGTTTACGACGGACTGACGACGGACGCCGACGGACACCAAGTGATGGCAATAGCTCATATGGCCTTTTAGGCCAGGTGAGCTAAAAAACCTATCACATAAAATTGCTTATCAAGTGCAAAAAGAGGCATGAACCCTTACAACTCAGCTGTTTATCAACAGTGATTGTACAAGTTAGCCTACTACCTTTACATTTCATTAGGTCTATTCATTTAAAATGTATGTGGGTGGGTAGGAAGGGACTTTTAAACTACCACCACAGCCAATTACCTTTTGGCAGAAAACTAAACATACAAATAGTGACCACAAAATGAGAATGACACAGAAGAACATCCCTTCCTACCTTTCTACATCCTTTTTAATGGAATAGACCTTATGGACACACTGATCACTAACAAGGATCAATTTATCAAAATGTAAACTCACAAAACGAAACAAGAGCTGTCGCCGAATGCCAACTATTTATACAGCCACTTGTTGAACCCTGAATCAATATGGTTTGTACAAAATAAAGTGTGAGTGGACGCAATACAGGCATGGACACAAAACAAGTGTGGACAAAACACACATATGGACACACATAAACATAATGTAGTAAGCGGCATGTCTGAAAATGAATCCCACTATTTTAAATGACTATTCAAAGCTTTTGACAAAATGACAAAAATTTAACTCATCATCAATTAGGCAAATATTCAAAGTTCCATCAAACAGGAAGTTGATATTGGAAAGCTCTGAAAAATTGCTTACAATGCACAATTCATTAAAACAAAGCAGCATACCTCATTTCAAATGAATTCTTAGAAGGCCGAGAATTTTGTGACGAAAAATTCAGTGTTTTGGCCCATACAGTAAAAATTCAAAGTCCTGTCAAACAGGAAGTTGATATAAGGGCATTGCAACAAAGCAGCATACCAAATTTCAAATGAATCCCTTCAAGGATAGTAGAGAATTTTGTGAACATGACAGTAAAAATTCGAAGTCCCATTGATCATTAAATTGACATCGAAGAGCACAAGAAATTCCTTAGGGCTGTTCCAGAAAAATTGACATGGGGGGTGGTTTGAAGGCACTTTTTATTGACCCCCACCACCAATAGAATTCTTCCCCATATGTGCAATACAAAAGGATGAAGAAAACACAACCACCCACAGCATTTTATATGAAGTGCCTTCAAAGGGTCCCAGACAAATTTTTCTGGAACAGCCCTTACAGAGCACAACTCACTGCAACAAAGCAGTATACAAAATTTCAAATGAATCCCTTCAAGGAAGCAGAGAATTTTGCGACGAAAATTTCACTATTATGACCATGACAGTAAAAATTCAAAGTCCCATAAAACAGGAAGTTGATATCGTATAGCACTACAAATGCCTTAAAACGCACAACTCATTGCAACAAATTAGCGTACCAAATTTCAAATGAATCCCTTTAAGGAGAGTGGAGAATTTTGTGACAAAAAAATATCTGAAGGAAGACGATAGAAGGAATGATGAACGGACAAAGGTATTCCAATATACCACCCACTAAGGTGCATGAGGGTATGATACTATTGATCATGTTCTCCTGAATACAAACCTTTCTGGTGGAGGTCTTGTATAGTGATCTGGAGGTCTACCATATGGATCTGTAGGATATGCCACTGGTGGTGGCCTGCCATAAGGATCTGCTCCAGGATGTAAGGGCTACAATGTAACAAAATGCTTGAAAATAACTGTTATGACATCAAGCAACTATTTTAATATAGGTTCTTGACTGTATTGGAAAAAGCAATTGATTTAAGCTTCTTCACTAAACAAAGGATGTTGAAATACTGGTTTAAACAATGATCTTTATTTACATGTATTTTCAGGTTTTCAACTTATCATCTACAAATTACAATAAATAAATTTTCCATGAGCTTTTGGGAGGACCCTGACCCAGTAATCACTCACTTTGATACACATCTGATGCAACCTGCAGGTTATTACCGTAAAATAACATCTTCTAGACCTATACTCACCTAATTATACTAACAAAATCTTTTCAGTTAAAAAATTTAACTTTTTCAGCTCATTATCACTCTGGGTCATTCAAAACTAGAGCTTTTGGTTGGTGAACCTTGAAAAATTCTCAAGTATAAGGTGCATAACTTGATATTGTAAAAAAATATCTTTGAAGTTTGATATGGTAGCTCAACACAGCTCAAATTACAATTCTAATGCAACATTTATATAATGGAGGTTTTGACAGGTCAAAAGTGACTGTTAATTCCACAACTACACACCTGGGACAGGATGGGTTCCCTGTTTAGTCTAATTCCTTGTATGGTTACAAAATACACAAGTTTAAAAAAGAACAAGACACTGTTTCATTGTATTAGAATTGCAACAACAGTACATTATCAGGGATTTACGTGATGCGTAAAACATGCGTCTGGTACACAAAAATAAATGGCAGGACGCACATTTTTTTACAATATGCGTCCAACAGGACGCAACATAAGTAGTGTTAAAATGCAACATACATGCAGATCTGTTGTGTAGCATCGCGAATCTGCTCAATTCCCATGAAAGAATATTATTTGAAATTCAAGATTAAGGAGGGATGCTCTACACAATTTGTTTCTATTTTTAAATTCATTTTCGGAATCCATCAGATGTTACCATTATTAGTCAACCAAATACATGTGGGTGACCATGCCATCAGAAATAAAATCAAGAAAACAATCTTTATTTGTGTCGGGAAAAAATTGAAAGCAAATAAGCAATTGAAAGCCGGGTGAAGGGGAATTAGAAAAACAATAGTTCAAGAATGCAGACCTGACAAGTTTTAAAAATTGCCTCACGTGATATTTGGCAAAATTGTCAGAGATCAAAAATATAATTAAAGATTAATGGAATTGGTCCCAAATTTGGATAAGCTTCGCGTGAATCTCACGCGAATCGCGTGACACCTGACAGGTATGAGAATGACCGGATTTGCTCTTAAATAAAACTCACAAGGCACCTGATTTCAGCGACTCCGGCTAAAGAACTGCCAGATGCTTCCAAAGAGGGTGGATAGGAAAATGCCCTGTCTACAGGGGGTAGTTAGGTTATAATACGGAAAGCCGAACCACACACCATTGTAGCCAAAAAGTGTGAAGAAACTCCACGCCCAATTCAATATCAAGACCCAATTTTTATGTTTTTTGTTCAAATCAGTTGCTGGAAGTCGTATGTAGAAGGTTTAATTTCCTGAATTTCCTGCCCCAACCCATTTCTTTGGACAGGAAAATTGAAGAAATGGGTAGGGACGGGAGATTTATTCACCCACTCAAAACTCATTACCCCTTTAGTCCCGTCCACATATTATACGTTTTATATGTAATTATTTGATTTGATTGATTGGCTTTCATCCTGATGCACAAATACTGCTTACTGGAGGAAAAAAAAATTATATAACCTCCTGGGACCCACATTTTGTGAAGAAGGACCCTATACAATGTATATGGTGGGTCCCTGGGACCCCACCTGAAAGGAGTAGAGGTAAATCCCTGCATTATTTGAATACCCTAGGGCGTCAATCTTGATTTGACGTTCACAAAATATCTTTTTTCAGGCTCAGATAAGTGTCGTCTGTAAACTGCATTTTGACTGTCAAATCTACAATTGGGCCCTTGGGTATTCAAATAATGAACTGTTATTGCTTAAATAGTGAAACATTCTCACTAAACCAAAAGGCTTGGCATGTTGATACTGGCACAAGGATTTAATACTTACTGCCACAGCTGGTGGAGGTGCTCCATGTGGTGGAGGAAAGAAAGCTGGATTTACATGTGGAGCTGGTGCAGTTGGATGACCAGGTGGTGGCACAGATATGGGTGGCTGTTGAGGTGGCATTCCTGCAAAACATTATTATATCATTTACTAGAAATATAACCTAGTCCAACCTTGACAAGTTTTCATTTAGAGCTGCTGAAAAATAAACATAAGCACAAAATTTCAACACAAAACCTTATGGTATAAGTGTGAAACTTTGGTCCCATATGGCATACAAGATATTCCTTTACATTTATCCTATATCAATATACATGTACAAGTACAAAAACATAGAAAGCAGCCACAGCCTGCTAAGCTCACCTCGTTGCGCAGCATTGTCACTCACATATTGCACATGACAGTTAACAGGAATGGACTATAATCACTCTCTTTTTAACAGATTCAGACATGCATTGTTGTTGTCTTCCCAAAATGCATCATATACATTCCAATATGGTTGATGTGGGCCATGTCATTAAGTGGGAATAGACTTTAACCATTCTACCTAACCAAATTGCTCATGCATAAAATGTAGGTCACAGACAGCATCCGAAGCATGCATTGTTGTTGTCATCTCAAAATGCATCATACATACCAATATGGTTGATGTGGGCCGTGTCAGTAAGCAGGAATGGACTTTAACCATTCTACCTAACCAAGTCGCTCATGCGTAAGTCAGAGACAGAATCCGAAGCATACATTGTTGTTGTCATCCTAAAGTACATCATACATACCAATATGGTTGATGTGGGCCATGTCAGTAAGCAGGAATGGACTTAAACCATTCTACCTAACCAAGTCGCTCATGCGTAAAATGTACATCAGAGACAGCAGCCGAAGCATGCATTGTTGTTGTCATCTCAAAATGCATCATATACACCAATATGGTTGAAGTGGGCCATGACAGTAAGCCACAATGGACTTTAACCATTCTACCTAACCAAGTCACTCATGCGTAAAATGTAGGTCAGAGACAGCATCTGAAGCATGCATTGTTGTTGTCATTCCAAAATACATCATATATACCAATATGGTTGATGTGTGCCATGTCAGTAAGCAGGAATAGATTTTAACCATTCTAACTAACCAAGTCACTCATGCATAAAATGTAGGTAGGAGACAGCATCCGAAGCATGCGCTGTTGTTGTGATCCCAAAATGCATCATATATACCAATATGGTTGATGTGAGCCATGTCAGTAAGTGGGAATGGACTTTAACCATTCTACCTAACCAAGTCGCTCATGCGTAAAATGTAGGTCAGAGACAGCATCCGATTGTCATCCCAAAATCCATCATATGTACCAATATGGTTGATGTGGGCCATGTCAGTAAGCTGGAATGGACTTAAACCATTCTACCTAACCAAGTCGCTCATGCGTAAAATGTAGGTCAGAGCCAGCATCCGAAGTATGCATTGTTGTTGTCATCCCAAAATGCATCATGTATACCAATATGATTGATGTGGGCCATGCCAGTAAGCAGGAATGGACTTTAACCATTCTACCTAACCAAGTCGCGCATGCATTAAATGTAGGTCAGAGACAGCATCCGAAGCATGCGTTCCAGACATCATCCAAAAATGCATCAGGCATACCAATATGGTTGATGTGGGCCATGTCAGTAAGCGGGAATGGACTTTAACCATTCTACCTAACCGGACTTGGACGCAGATGGGGACGCCTGGGGTATCACATAAGCCCTCTCACTTCGTGAGGTGAGCTAAAAATACATGTATGTTAAGAGAAACTTATGCCCAAATATCCATACCAAAGTTTACTTCGGGTGTCATATGAATATTCTTGATGAATCTTGTACTTAAATTTAGGCAAGAATTTTTTCTTTTTTCATCCAAAGTATAACATGTCAATTAAATTTTTAGTCTGGTAAATAAATGGAAATCTAACCGTTTATGCTGATTTTGACCCCAGATTTTGGGCGATTCCATATAAACCCCTAGCTGGCAATTTTAAGAAGCGCTATTCCTTCAAATCTACAATGGAGGTAGAAAAGTCTTTTTTCCCCCATCATATAGGCAGATAACACTTATTATCGCTAATTTGCTTGATTTTCAATAGTTCCAGAGCGACAATATTCTATTATCACTGCACTGCGCTGATATGAACATATTATATTCAATCTCTAAGGAACGTTAGCAACTGCGTATTAATATCACGTCACGTGACATTTCATGAATCAAAGTCCCAAAGGGACTGGTGGATTAGTGTCTATGATGGCAATGATCAGTATCTAATCTATTGATATTTTATGTACACTGCCCATGTATGATATGAATAATTGCCTGTCTGTGTCTTGAATAATTACTCATTTTTTACTATGGGTCTAAATATAATGATGATATCAAAACCAAGAAAGCATGTTTTCATACCTGCCAACTTTTGAAAATCTCCATGGGGTTTTTTATGTGCGACCTTCCTTTTTAGTCGTGTGAGATTTTGCGGTGTTTTGCGCGAAGTTTTTTTTTGTCTAATACTTGATGCTATTTTTATCAAATACAAACACCTAGGTGTTATAGAAGACTTTACCTCTTATTGAGGGAGACAAGACATTCCTCTTTTATTGTGATTTGGGCAATTAAATGGTTCTTAAATATTTTTGGTCCAATAAATCAGTTTTGAACTGTTTTTGGACCATTTGGTGTTTTATGTTCTGTTAAATTTTAATTTAGTTTTAACTGTTTAATAAGGGAAACAAAAGCAGTGCTTGCTGTTAATCATTATGTTGCTGTTATTTTAATTTACAGTTGACCATTTTGGGGAAAATTAAAGATTGCAAGCATGTTAATGAAACCATTCTCTTCTCTTCTCCCCTTTATAATTTGCCTGATGTACATTTACTGCATTTCTCCTTTTATTCCATTCTTCTATAAATAAAGCAAGCATTAAAATATTTTTTGTCTTTTCTTTTCAAAAGAGTGGTGTTCTGGGATTTTGAGTGACCTTTCGTGCATGACAGTACCAATATGTTTGTTAATGTCGTTAAGGCTACTCAGTTCAACTATACAAACTCTGCAGAACGGGGAACTTGCAACGACAAAGTAATTCGCATAGCCATCCACGGAACTGTCAAGTGTGGTGCATGCAGCTCGTTGTATCAGGGATTGTGAACCTTGATTCATAATTCAAGAACTGTTCACTATGATTGATGGTGGTCACTTTTATTTATGTCGCCGAAGCCTTAAAATCAACAAAAAATCAACCAAACTCGTCATATTTACGATCGTTTACATGCCGACTCCAATCAGCTGTTTTTCACTCAAAAAACAGGGTGATCGATGTAAAACCGATTCTGATTGGCTAATATCGAGAATCTGGTTAACTCCCTTTCGAGAATTTGGATTATCTCCCTTTCAACAGCCAACATCGTGTAAACAAACGTTTTTTCGTGTGAATTTCTTCAAAATCGTGTTTTATGCCAAATTTTTGTTTCACGATCGTGACATCGTGACAGAAGGTAAATCGTGAAAGTTGGCAGGTATGTGTTTTGCTCATCAAGAAAACATGCCTTTCTGTCAGCAAGTATTTACTGGTGGCCATCTTCATTTGATCACACCAGCCAATTAATGGCAATCAAACAATTAGAGACAAATATTCAAAGAATTTTGATTTTATACCAGAAACCCATTACATATTATGGGTTCCCTGCTGTACACTCAACATACACTTAACAATGACAGCACCATCTTGATCAAGTACAGTTTGAAATTTATTCTAAAGAAGAGACCTGAATGGAAGGTTTGTGAATGCTGACAAGACAAAAGCTGACAAGACCTGAGCAGTAATACCCTGCTCCTTATGGAGATAATAATTCGTCCAAGAAACACACGAAGACAGTAGTGAAAACAATGATCTGTGCCAAGTTCTTTGTGCAACAATGCATCTAAATTCGCACTATGATATACATTATCATGCTCATACAGATCTCATGCATTGTAAATACTCAAATGACATTATCTCAAGTTTTGTTTGACCAAGCTCTGATCAACGGCAATTAACACGCAACAGCCCGGACTGAACATTGTTCTACTAACGGCAATCAACAGATCAACACCCCTGCCTGATCCTATTTCGAATTTAGTCAATTCCAACCCCGATCGTTGCAAAATATCATCTGTTTCGGAATACGCACATTGACAACTGTTTCCAGGTAATACTTTGTATTTACAGATATACGACTTCTTTTATTTTGTTTTGGGTTGGCCATTACATGTATACCAAACGCGGACCTCGGAGAAGACACCGCAACAAGTATAATGGAACAGCCAACGTGGAACAGCCGTACTTTTACATTCATTGATAACTAGAAATGTAAACAAACGTTTTGTCTTCCGTAGATTGTAAATAATGGACTGTTGTTCTCGACAGCTAATGAATTTGATTTTTTACAATGTATTTCCAATGCGTTGTTCCTTTATGATTTATTTCAAAACAGCCACATTGTTTCATTTACGATTCAGGGAAGTAAGTTTACGCCATTCATACAAATGTAAATAAAGGCATTGGTCATCCATATTCATACATCTACACACAAAATTTTATGAATGGGAAATTCATTCTGTGATTAATTAACGAATTCGGGCACCATTTAAGTGTTGAAAAGTTTGGGCAATCAAATTAATGTTCAATGAAAATAGACTATTGAGTGTCAAGAGTTTTTTATGAGATCAGAAAGATGTGTACGAGGTTTCCTGAAAAGGATTCTTTTAGCATGGGTATGATCACTAATGTTTGATTGAGTGAGGTTGGTCACCTGGGTCGTAACATAGGATAGATCTATCCTTTGGATAGACACTAATCCAAAAATATAATCCCATGAAAGTAAGCGCTATACTAAACCCAAATTCTATGTTTAACCTAAAAAATATTTCAGTAGAAAAAGAAACATAAAAACTGGTATATATCAATAAAAGAATTATCCATAAAAACACTATTAGTAATTTGTTTTGCTCGGATGGATTTCTCAGCTTGCACTGCATCTCTTGCTATTGCACTCGATGCAATACATGTACAAGCAGAGAATTCCATACTCGTAAAACAAATTACTAATAGTATATTATTGAAACATATCTCTAGTCTGCAAATAAGATACCTCTTCCTTTCTACCCATATTCACATCAATTTTGATAACATGTCCCATAAGTCCACATCAAGTTAATTAGCAGATTCTTGTGACCAAAATACGTAAGCCCTTTTTTTCAAAACTAAGATTTCTTTCTTACACGTTTCTGATGAAATTGTCAATAAAGGCCTCTATGTTTATTAAATCTTATTTGATTTAAAGGTTGGATAAAATAGTAAATAAATTTAAAAGCTTTCTGACCCCCAGATGAGAATAAAACTAATTATCTTGATATGGTCTAACCAGACAGACATTTAAAAGGGGAGCTAAAATCTTTATTTTATATCCAACACTGACACCTCATCATCCTATAATTCTGTATTACTGAAAGTGGTTTGTAAAGCTCTTATCATATATTGTAAGTTTACTGCTGCTCTTCTAAACAAACTGTTGAAGGGGATCATCTCTTACCTGGAGGGGGGATCCTTGCGCCTGGGGGAGGCACTGGCTGTGGTCCAGGTGGGGGTGCGCCTGGTGGATATCCTGTCAAAAAGTACATTAAATTTTAAAATTTATCATATTTCTATAACTACTGTATACATCATTTGATAATTTAGGACTTTAATTCATATTTCATTTGAGTTTTATCAATCTTCCCAAAATCGTAATGTGCAATAAAATAAAGAATATGAAAATCATCATTCTGTTTTACATCCAAAATTCTATGAAAAGACATCAAAATTTCATTTAGTTCTGCAAATATGACACCAGATTGTCATTTCGATTTGCAAATATGATATCTAATTGGCATTTTGATGCAATTTGATATCGATTTGTCATCAAAATATTGTTTTTCCTTTGCATCAAAAATACACAGAATGTAAAATCAAATTAATATTTTGTTTGGCATCTTAAATATTCTGAATTTAACATCAAATTGAATCTTTTTTTTGAATGTGATATCAATTTGACATTTTGTGAATATGACATCAAAATTATCATTTTCTTTTGCATCCAAAATACTATAAATAAACATCAAGTTGTCATGTTACTTCCATCCAAAATGCTCAGAATATCCCTGTTTAAGAAGTAAAATTCAAACTGCTATGTCACAAAATGATGAATAGATAGTTGATTGAGCTTAAGAACAAAACCACTTTCAGTAATTTCTTAAATCTGAAAACAACCAACTACTGTAAAATGTTTTAACTACATAGACTATAATACGTATACAAACACCTTCACCAAAGGGATAAACACTTTTACAACACAGATTTAAATTCAAACATATTTATGACACAGAAACAGATGAATTTAAACACTCTGACAACTTAGTCTTCTTTTATATAAAGAGGTATACAATACAGGAATTTACATATAATGCAATGTCACTCCAGGTTTTCAGTAACAAATTATTTGCAATGTATCTGAAAATTGCTTAAACACTGGTATTAAAGGATACCTTCCCAACCCCCATTTCCAAAAAATAGATGAAAGTCATTACAGCCCATTCATGGTGTCATACAAAAAGTGTGTTCCTTCATGCACATCTCCAAATAGTGTCCTTTCTTCGTGTAAATTTTCTATCAAAATTTTTCATGATGTTTAAGTAGTGTTGCACTTAGTAGTACATAATCTTCAAGTCATAATAAGCAATTTGAAGCACATGTGAATTTAATAATGTGCAGCTGCATTACAACCCAGGACATGGTTGCAGCATATAAACAAAGAAAGTAAAATAAATGCACACATCTATACATAAATCTGGACACAGTTTTCTGTTATTTTTTTCACTAGAGTATAAAGATACTTATATTTTTTTACTTTGTGATATGCATCATTGTCTTTCTTTTGAAAAACCTCATCGCAGGGAGGTGACAAAAGCAACAAAAATACACATTGGTTGATAAAAATTCCAAACATGTACCTGACATGCACCTGCACCAATTAGGGTCAATTTTTACCGATCCAAATCTAAATCATGGAATGCATATTACCAGGTAAGACAAGCGGCTTACAGTATAATTACTTACCCCCAGTGTTAAGAGGTTGGTCAAAATAAACTGCCCAAACGATAACAAGAATACATATTTTATAGAACTAGGCAAATTTGTTATGATACAAAACCAGGTTTCAAGCAGCCAATTAAAACAAGTTGATTACAAAATACCAATTCTATATTATGTGGGAGTATAATTCAATTATTTACATTAAATAATAACTATGCTAGGAATTTATAAATTGCAAGACTTGGAATGGAAGTGTCAGTTATTTTCATAGAGTAACCTAGGTCAAATTTCAATATTTATTGACAATGGTTTTTTAATGAAAGTGAAAATGCTGAATTGATAATGAATCTAATCAACACATTCACTGGCAGTACTTATGTAGAGTAAAACATACTGATTCACTCCAAAGTATTGACAAGAGGCTCTCATGAGCCTGTATCGCTCACCTGGGCCACGGCTGATTTATGCAGTTAAAATTAAAGAACCTTAGTTAGCAAGCTCACATACCCCACACCTCCACATATCAGAAACTCCTGCATTATTGAACTAAAAAAATATCCTATAAGCAATATTATACATAACAAGAGGCTCCCAAGATCATGTATTGCTCACCTGGGCCATGGCTGACACAATTAGTCAAAATAATCCAAATGTTTAAGAGTCTCAATTTCAAGTTTGTTGATAGACATTGATGTTATATGATCCAAAATTAAACTATGTTCCCCAGCTATTTTTGATGGGGCGTAGACTGACTGTCACCTTCTTGAAGAAGACCATCTAAGCATCATTGTGCCTCACTTTGGTTCCAATTGGCCTAGTATTTTCAGAGGAAATCTTTAAATGATTTCCAATGGGATCCAAGGTTAAACTGTTCACCGCTGACTGCCATCTTGGATGCTATGTGGACATGCTGGACACATTTTGTGCAGGGGACCAAGTAAGGACCATTGTGATCAAGTATGATTTCAATTGGCCATGTGCTTTCAGAGGAGAACATCTTTGAATATGTTGCCTTATAGGATCCAATGTTAAAACCATGTTCCCCTTTCATTCACCATCACCATCTTGAATATGATGTTAACTTGCCGAACACATTTTTTAAAAGGAACCAACTAAGGACCATTGTTACTAAGTTTGGTTCCAATTGGCCACGTATTTTCAGAGGAGATGTTTGCAATATTGTCCAAGTTTTGACAAAGTTCCCCACTGGGGG
>MJUU01019707.1:57578-74797 GCA_002080025.1 Modiolus philippinarum
GGGGGGGGTCATCTTGGATGACATGCGGACTTGCCTGAAACAATTTTTCAAGAGAAAAAGATCTTTGAATGCTTTCCTGTAGGGTCCAATGTTAAAACTGTGTTCCCCACTGGCAGCCATCTTGGATATGATACAGACTTGCCAGGCATTTCTTTTAAAAGGACCACCTATAAGGACCATTGTGACCAAGTTTGGTTCAAACTGGCCCAGTAGTTTCAGAGATCTTGGAATATAGGGTCCATTTTTCGACAAAGATCCGACTGGCAGCCATCTTGGATGGAGTGTTGACTTGCCAAACACATTTTTAAAGGGGACCACATAAGGACTATTGTGACCAAGTTTGGTTCCAATTGGCCCAGCAGTTTCAGAGAAGAGGTTTGAATGAAAAGTGTATGACTGACAGACCCAAGACACAGTGATAGCAAAAACTCACCATGGCATACCCAGGTAAGTAGTAGAGTGCATTCAGACTATGAAGACGAAAAACTTCTACTACAGTATCTGGGAAAGATATTTCAATTGAAGGCAAACATTGACCAATGTACGACACAATATACATTTATATACTCAAATTATTACAATGTGAAATAAGAAAAGATTATGGAAGTATTTTTGCAAAAAATTGTAAAAATTTGTATAAAAACACCTTTTCTACTCTTATGTAACAAATAAATGTTTTTAATAAAGTGATAGCAGGCTATTTTCCTTATAAATTTAAGAGAAAAGTAAATTAAAGAAGATTTGAAAACAGTCAGATTTTAAAGGGAAATTACCCATGACAAGATGATACTTGCTGTTTTAGCTGAAAATAGTCTAAGTCAAATAACTCTCATAAAAATATTCCGATCAATGAAGCAGTAAAGTATGCACATCTATACATCATGACCAACAATCCTACCAAATATGAAAGCACTTCATTAAGCGGCTTCAGAGGAGTTGCAGTGACAAGATGATACTTGCTGTTTTAGCTGAAAATAGTCTAAGTCCAATAACTCAAGTCCAATAACTCCCATGAAAATAATCCGATCAATAAGGCAGTAAAGTATGCACATCTACACATCATGACCAACAATCCTACCAAATATGAAAGCAATCCATTGAGCGGTTTCAGAGGAGTTGCAGTGACAAGATGATACTTTGGTATTTTAACTGAAAATAGTCTAAGTCCCATAACTCCAACAAAAATTATCCGATCAATATGGCTGTATAGTATGCACATCTACACATCATGACCAACAATCCTACCAAATATGAAAGCAATCCGTCAAGCGGTTACAGAGGAGTTGCAGTGACAAGAACAGGACTGACAGTCTAAGTCCAATAACTCCAAGTCCAATAACTCCCATAAAAATAATCCAATCAATAAGGCAGTAAAGTATGCACATCTACACATCATGACCAACAATCCTACCAAATATGAAAGCAATCCGTCAAGCGGTTACAGAGGAGTTGAAGTGACAAGAACAGGACTGACAGTCTAAGTCCAATAACTCAAGTCCAATAACTCCCATAAAAATAATCCAATCAACCAGAGGCTCCCAGGAGCCTGTATCGCTCACCTGGCTTTCAGTTGCCACAATCAAGGTAACAATGTAAGTTATACAGTTGATCATCAGTTTCTCAAACTTTCGTAGGTCGAACACCACCAAAATCTTGAACTGTTTTTAAAGTCTGATCATGTTTTATTATATTTCTTTGTTGGGATTTTTTGATAAAAAATGTTCTTGCTAATTACCACTTTCGACACCAGTTTTGAATTCGACACCAGTTTTGAAGTCGAGACGTCATTTTGTAAATGGCAGTCAGCAAACAATTTTAAACATTGGCTTTGAAGTCGCAACATCAATATCTATATGGAAATCAAATTTCTTTGAAATCGGACGATGTTGAATTTTCCCGCCTTTTTTGGCAGCCATTTTGAAAATGGCGGTCAAGGAACAATTTTCAACATCAGTTTTGAAGTCGCCACAGCATGGCAAACATTTCATCAATTTACACTTAACCTTCATCCTCTATAGTTATGGAAATAATAGATGAAAATTACAAAAAATTAAAAAATTCCGTGAAAAAAGGGCATCTCCCCTACAAGGGTTTATGGATTATCTTCAAAATTTCAGGGTGGGTAGATCTTGATATGCTGAACATTTTTGCAATTTACACTTGACCTCTATCTGTTACAGTTTTTGAAATAAAAATTACAAATGCAAAAATTTTGAAAATTTCACGGAAAAAGGGCTATAACTCCCAGACGGGTTTTCAGATTTTCTTCAAAATTGCACAGATGGCAGATCTCATCATGCTGATCATTTTTACTCCATGTCAGATTTTTGATATCTGTACGGTTTTCCAGTAATTTGCAAAAAAAAGCAATTTACCCCCCATGTTCTATTTTTAGTAACAGCGGCCATGTTGTTTGGTCTACGGACATAAAAATCACAAACTTGAAAGAGCATACCCTGGTGATGATTCAAGCCAAGTTTGGTTAGTATTGGCCCAGTAGTTTCAGAGAAGATTTTTGAATAAAAGTTAACGGACAGACGGACGGACGGAGGACGGACGCCGAGTGATGGCAAAAGCTCACATGGTCTTTGGCCAGGTCCAGGTCTACACATCATGACCAACAATCCTACCAAATATGAAAGCAATCCATTGAGCGGTTTCAGAGGAGTTGCAGTGACAAGATGATATTTTGGCATTTTAATTGAAAATATTCTAAGTCCCATAACTCTCACAAAAATTGTCCGATCAATATGGCGGTATAGTATGCACATCTACACATCATGACCAACAATCTTACCAAATATGAAAGCAATCCGTCAAGCGGTTACAGAGGAGTTGCAGTGACAAGAACAGGACTGACGGACGGACGGACTGACGGAAGGACGGACCAGTCAAAAACATTATTCCCTCGGCAACTTCGTTGCATGGGGTATAATAATCCCAATGTTTTAAGGGCATTATTTTCAAATTTGTTAATAGACATTGATGTTATATTATCTTAAGTTAAACTATATTCCAGACTGGCAGCTATTTTGGATGGGGGTGAAGTTCTACTGTCACCTTTCTTGAAGGGGACCATTGAGTCTAATTTTGGTTCCAATTGACTAAATATTTTCAGAGGAGAACATCTTTAAATGCTTTCCAATAGGCTTCCGATAGGTCTCAAGGTTAAGCTATGTTCCCCACTTGGGCCATCTTGAATGCCATGCAGACAAGCCAGGCAAATTTTTCAAACGGGAACAACTATGGGCCATTGTGACCAAGTATGCTTTCATTATTAGCTGTAATTTCAGGAGAAGATCTTTTAATGTTTTCCCAATGCTTCAAATGTTAAAACTGTTCCCCATTGGCAGACATCTTGCATTAAGCAAAGACTTGAAAAAACAACTCTTTTGCAGGGCGTCAACCTAAAGACTATTGTGGCCAAGTTTGGTTCCAATTGGCTGAAAAGTTTCAGAGAAGATCTTTCAAAGTGTTTTCCCATAGGGTCCAATGTTAAAACTATGATCCCCGCTGGCAGCCATCTTGGATATAGCGCAGATCTGAAAAACAACTTTTATGCAGGGAACCATCTAAAGACTATTGTGGCCAAGTTTGGTTTCAATTAGCTCAGTAGTTTCAGAGAAGAAGATCTTTGAAAGTATTTTCCCATAGGGTCCAATGTTAAAACTATGATCCCCGCTGGTGGCCATCTTGGATATAGTGCGGATCTGATAAACAACTTCTTTGCAGGGGACCATCTAAGGACTATTGTGGCCAAGTTTGGTTTTAATTGGCCAAGTAGTTTCATAGGAGAACATCTTTGAAAGTATTTACTCATAGGGGTCAATGTTAAAACTATGATCCCCGCTGGCGGCCATCTTGGATATCGCGCAGATCTGAAAAACAATTTTTTTGCAGGGGACCATCTAAGGACTATTGTGGCCAAGTTTGGTTTCAATTGGCCCAGTAGTTTCAGAGAAGAAGATCTTTGAATGAAAAGTTTACGCCGGACGGACGAAGGACGAAAAGTGATGGCAAAAGCTCACCCTGGCTATAGCCAGGTGAGCTAAAACGAGATATCCAGAACAGGATATGAGAGACTTGTATAATTTTCTTTTTCTGTAATATTGTGTTTCTTTAATAAGTTGTACAATTACATCTTTTTTAGTGAGAACCTGTTTACACCAACAGTAAATAAACATTTTTTTCCTTTTCTCTTCACAAAGAGATACCATTTTTATCATTTTAATTGATTTTTGTTCCCAATTCCTTGTTTTTCAGTATCGTATCCTCATCATTAAAATGGGCATTAAAATTTACCCAGGGGCTAACAATCAAGAAATAATGTCCACGTAAAATGAAGTGAATATTATAAACACTGATATATGGGATGAAAACAAAAGGTGGTATTTTACAAAATAGGGGTGAATACATGTGGTTGTATTTGCATTAACAATACATACACACTCACAAACATTTTGTAAAACACAAAGTCATTCAGACATATTTACATTGATCCACCTACCTGGAGGCCTTTCCCATTCTGGACCAGGACGTGGAGGTGCACCTCTGGGATCTGCTGGTGGTGGACCTCTGAATGGGGGTGGTGGTCCATTTCTTAACATCTGAAAAAGTAGAAGTTGGCAACTGTGTTTAAGTCACATGTATCTCCTATCATTGTATATTTTGATATGTCGAAAATAAAGCAGAATTTTGTTCAAACTGTCTCCCAATATCTTATTAAATTATGAATGATAGACTGGAACAAAAATCAACCTGAACATGATGGTAATGAAGGAAGCCATCATTTATGTTTTATCATGAAGTTCTTAGAAACCAAAATATACAGGGGTAGAGTATAATACACACAGATTTGCTCTGGATGTACCACCTTTAATAGTATGAATTATAGTATAACTAATTGACCATCGTGAATATCAATAAAAATGTCACGAGTGCCGGACAACGCAGAAGGATTAAACGAGTTGCAGAACTTTGTTCCGCAACGAGTTTAATCCACTGCATTGATCGACACGAGTGACATTTTCATTGATATTCATGATGGTTGATTAGTTATGCTTTTTATTATATAGATTTTCCACTCAAAAACCGAGATTTAAGATGTGGATTATTTTTTTCATTTCAATACGCCATTTGTTTACTTGACAACGACACTGAAGAGATATTGTGACGTCGCTTCATTAAGACGTCATCCGGTGACTAGAAATCCTTTATTTTCACTGGTGACAATATGACATTTATTTAACTGAGAAAACTCGATATATCACCGCTATCTATATAATAAGATTAATTTATTCACAAAAGCTGATTTATTCACAAAAGCTTAAACTTTAAGGCTAAGGCACAAATTGACATCAAGCTCAAAAGCCATACCATTTGCATATCAAATAGTGGTGATGTGTATTTGCCGAAATAATATGTGACCAACAAAATGACAGATAAAAAGAGGTTTAACATATAAGTACAATATACCCCATCATACTTTACATTATATCATATTACAATAAGATAACTTGAGTACCATACATCATGTTCTTGGTAAATTTGGAACAATCCAAAATAAAATCTACTAAAAGCTTACATGACCAGGTGGTGGTGGACCTCCAAATCTCAATGGTGGACCTGTTGGTGGTCCAGACATGGGAGGAGGACCAGATGTTGGAGGAAATCCTCTTGGTGGTGGTCCACCTGAAAATATCATGAAATTAAAATTTCAGTAACATGTACATAAATCAGCATTGAATTCTGTATAACATAATATAAAGCTAAAGGCATAACAGCCACAAATATATTATTTTCCAGGAGTCGTAAGAAATTCATTTTAGGCAAAACCTATTCCAGTGTGTCCAGCTTGGCTTTTTCCTCTTGCACATTATGTCTCCGTTATCACCTCTATTCAGCCAACCCTTTAGTATTTATAATTTTATCGTGACTGAGTTTTCTTTTGCTCATTGTAATGTACATTTCATTTGAACTTCAGTGGCTCTAACTGCAATAACTCAATCACCATGGATGTCTCAAACCCTTTTTCTGGACACTTTGTTTGAATTTAAACATTTTTCTACCTCAATAGCTCGAACACCCCTCTCAGGGCTTTTTCTGCCTAATTTGGGAAAAGCCACCTTTTCTGAAATTGGGAAGATTTATCGACATTTTTGGCATTTTGGGAAAATAATATGGTTTCAGCAAATTTATATGTTTCTGGCAGGAAAAGAAAAAAACTGCTACATATTTGGCATGATTCTATTTTTTCCACTCTTTGTTGTCTCTAAAATTGTCCCAAAGTTTCATTTTCTTCATTGGTTACGTCATGGTTTCCTTCAGTGCACATCCTCTTAATATTGTCAAAGGAGACTTGAAGCAGATGATCATAGGCACTTGTTTCATGAAGTGGATTATGTAGAGAAGGGGTATGGATTTTCATGAAATAAGTGTCTGTGAAGGCAACTCCTGAGGGGTCTACATATCAAATTCATAACTGAAAACCCCCCTTTCCACGGTAGAAGTTGGTACTGGTACTATTTGTTGTAAATCTTGTAGCTCCGTAGAAACATTAACTTCGATTGCCTTTTCACTTTCAGACTCTGACCGTTAGATACAATAATGTAGCCTTCAGTCCACTACGAGTCTACGTTCTCTGAGGGTTATGTTATCGCATCTAAGACTCTGTTTGTTCAGCCAAAGGGTTCAGACTTACTCCCAATAAGTTTATTATTAGTACTACCCGATGGTATTAAACGTTTTTTTAATCAAAAATGAAAATTGTCTAAATCCAAAAAATCATTGCAGAAAGAATCAATGAAAATCTAAAAATTGAATTATCTCCCCTCCTGGTTTTGGACAATAATTTTATTCCTTCATGCACATCACCATATAGTGCCCTTCCCTTGTGTAAAGTTTCATTAAAATCCTTGAAGTGGTTTAAGAGGAGTTGCGCTTACGAGGTTATCTGTGCGGATGGAACCAGTGAAAAGTCAAAGTTAAATTATCTCCCCTTCCTGGCTTCGGACAATAATTATATTCCTTTATGCACACCTCCATAGAGTGTCCTGCCTTTGTGTAAAGTTTCATTGAAATCCCTCAAGTGATTTAAGAGGAGTTGTACTTACGAGGTTATCTGTGCGGATGGAACCAATGAAAAGTCAAAGTTGAATTATCTCCCCTTCCTGGCTTCAGACAATAATTATATTCCTTTATGCAGATCTCCATAAAGTGTCCTTCCTTTGTGTAAAGTTTCATTTAAATCCTTTAAGTGGTTTAAGAGGAGTTGCGCTTACGAGGTTATCTGTGCAGATGGAATCAATGAAAAGTCAAAGTCAAATTATCTCCCCTTCCTGACTTCGGACAATAATTATATTCGTTTATGCACATGTCCATATAGTGTCCTTCCTTTGTGTAAAGTTTCATTTAAATCCTTCAAGTGGTTTAAGAGGAGTTGCGCTTACGAGGTCATCTGTGCAGATAGAATAATCGCAAAGTCAAAGTTGAATTATCTCCCCTTCCTGGCTTCGGACATTAATCATATTCCTTCATGCACACGTCCATATAGTGTCCTTCCTTTGTGTAAAGTTTCATCAATATCCTTCATGTGGTTTAAGAGGAGTTGCGCTTACAAGAAGTGTGGACAGACGGACAGATGGACAGACAGACGGACGGACAGACAGACAGGGTGATTCCTATATACCCCCCTAAACTTCGTTTGCGGGGGGTATAATAAAGTTTCCTGCACCCGTTTGATCTGCTGTCAATATTCTTTGACATACTTTATTCACTTCCTGTTTACTTTCTACTGCCAAACCTGATTCGGGAGCACCTAAATCCGGAAAATGGAAACATGTAAGACAAGTCCATTTTCGCTTTTACGGGTGTACGAACTGAATTCTATGTTGATCTTTGTATAAGTTCTCCTGGATTTCTACGATAAACTACTGATCTAAGTCGATTTCAACAGAGAAATTGCCGACAGGGCAGAGAAATAATATCCCGGAACCGGGAGTGTTCCATCTTACATACTGTATCTTATTGTTCTAACTCCGAGAAACGCTTGATGAAAAGGACCAGACAGCATAAAATCAATGTCACATGGAGTCTCAAAACACCGTGAACTGTACCAGAATAACGATTTATAAAACTGGCCTCTGATTGGGAAAATTTACACTGAAATTGGGAAAATAAACACTTTTTCACCATTGGGAATGGGGCCGATAATCGGCCCCTACGATAGCCAGAAAAAGCC
The DNA here is from genome assembly GCA_002080025.1 of Modiolus philippinarum. Taxonomy (NCBI): domain Eukaryota; kingdom Metazoa; phylum Mollusca; class Bivalvia; order Mytilida; family Modiolidae; genus Modiolus; species Modiolus philippinarum. The sequence goes on from MJUU01019707.1 coordinate 65,818, forward strand.
CTGCCTCTACTTCAAACTGTTTCATTGGTCTCTTGATTGTCCGAGCCATCGAAGTTTGACTGTATTTCATATTAGTTAAACCAGTATTCAGCGAACACCTGGGTCATTTTACCCTTTTCCAGAATTATCCTAAACAGCAACAAAAGACAAGTTTTGACTGTGTTTGAAAAATCTATAATATATTTATAGAATATCTAAAATCTGCATGACATTTATTAGCCTGTTTTTGGATTATTTAAATGTTGAATTTTTGCTTTTTCAATTGAAATAGAAGTTTTGAAACTGAATTCAATTTATCCACTCTTTCTAGCTCCCTCCATATGTATTTTGCTACTTCACCTGGAAATCCTGGAGGTGGTCCAGATGGTGGCGGTAATCCTGGTGGTGGGCCCTCTCCTGGTCCAGGAGGCCTATTCTGTCTCGGCACAAATCCTGGCTTGCCTGATGGTGGTCTTTGTGGTGGAGGCCTGGGTCCAGGAGGGCCTAAAAACAAAACAATATATATTTAGAAAGTAATTTTTCTTACAGAGGAAATCTTTGATCACCCAATCTAAACAGGTACTTCTAAAAATTACTTTTAAAACAAGAGTCTCTCAAGAGCCTGTATTGCGCACCTGGGCCACGGCTGACATATGCAGTTAAAATAATCCCAATGTTTTAAGGGCATTATTTTCATATTTGTTAATAGATGTTACATTATCATAAGTTAAACTATATTCCAGACTGGCAGCTATTTTGGATGGGGTGCAGTTCTACTGTCACCTTTCTTGAAGGGGACCATTGAGTCTAATGATTAAATATTTTCAGAGGAGAACATCTTTAAATGCTTACTGATAGGCTTCCGATAGGTTAAACTATGTTCCCCACTGGGGCCATCTTAATTGCAATGCAGACAAGCCAGGCAAATTTTTCAAACGGGAACAACAATGGCCAGTTGTGACCAAGTATGTTTTCATTATTTGCCCAGTCACTTTAAGGAGATCTTTTAATGTTTTCCCAATGGGTCAAATGTTAAATCTGTTCCCCACTGGCAGCCATCTTGCATTAAGCAAAGACTTGAAAAACAACTCTTTTGCAGGGTGGCAACCTAAAGACTGTTGTGGCCAAGTTTGGTTCCAATTGGCTCAGTAGTTTCAGAGAAGATCTTCTAAAGTGTTTTCCCATGGGGTCCAATGTTAAAACTATGATCCCTGCTGGCAGCCATCTTGGATATAGTGGGGATCTGAAAAACAATTTTTTTGCAGGGGACCATCTAAGGACTATTGTGGCCAAGTTCGCTTTCAATTGGTCAGTAGTTTCAGAGGAGAAGATCTTTGAAAGTATTTTCCCATAGGATCCCATGTTAAGACTATGATCCCCGCTGGCGGCCATCTTGGATATAGAACGAATCTGAAAAACAACATTTTTTGCAGGGGACCATCTAAGGACTATTGTTGCCAAGTTTGGTTTCAATTGGCTCAGTACTTTCAGAGGAGAAAATCTTTGAAAGTGTTTTCCCATAGGGTCCAATGTTTAAACTATGATCCAAGCTGGCGGCAATCTTGGATATAGTGCGGATCTGAAAAACATCTTTTTTGCAGGGGACCATCTATGGACTATTGTGGCCGAGTTTGCTTTCAATTGGCCCAGTAGTTTCAGAGGAGAAGATCTTTGAAAGTATTTTCCCATAGGGTCCATGTTAAGACTATGATCCCGCTGGCGGCCATCTTGGATATAGCGCGGATCTGAAAAAAAAGTTTTTTGCAGGGGACCATCTAAGGACTATTGTGGCCAAGTTTGGTTCAATTGGCCCAGTAGTTTCAGAGGAGAAGATCTTTGAAAGCATTTTCCCATAAGGTCCAATGCTAAAACTATGATCCCGCTGGCGGCCATCATGGATATTTTTGCAGGAGACCATCTAAGGACTATTGTGGCCAAGTTTGGTTTTATTTGGCCATGTAGTTTCCGAGGAGAAGATCTTTGAAAGTATTTTCCCACAGGGTCCAATGTTAAAACTATGATCCCCGCTGGCGGCCATCTTGGATATCGCACAGATCTGAAAAACAACTTTTTTGAAGGGGACCATCTAAGGACTATTGTGGCCAAGTCTGGTTTCAATTGGTCCAGTAGTTTCAGAAGAAAATCTTTGAATGAAAAGTTTACGCCAGACGGTCGATGGACGGACGGACGACTAATGGACAACGGACGAAAAGTGATGGCAAAAGCTCACCCTGGCTATAGCCAAGTGAGCTAAAAATGAAAACTAATCTGGTTTCGATGGACTATTCCCAGAAATCTTTCAGGTAATGCTTATTGGTATACAATAGTATTCTACAGGACTAAAATTGCTTGATTTACAGACAAGAGACTGGTGTCTGAAACGAGTTGGATCACCTTTTACTGAAGGAATACTATTCATCCATCAGTTGCATGGATAAATCCTCATTAGAGACATTAATGATTAATGACAAGTAAGCAATCTTTCAGCCAACTATAGCTTTGACTTGTACTAAACAAACATGCTAACAGCCATTATCAATCTGAATTTTATGTTTTTCAGTCCTGCAGTTTTCAATGGATGCAAAACATGCCAACCTGCAGTTCTGCATTTTACAGGTGAAATGGCACTTATTAAAGGATCAACCACACACATAATTTAAATTCCTTTGTCTACTTATTTCTTCAGTGCAAGCTTCAAATGTACCCCACAACCAATCAAATTTAAATTAAAGTGCCTTCTGACCAACCAACCCTCCCCCCAATGATTTCTGGAACAGACCTGATGTAACCTGTACTCAAGATGATGAACAACAATTAAAGCATCTTTGCATTTGCTGAATTTTCCCATGTATTTATAGGGATTTTGTCCCATGTACATTCACTCCATATCCCTTCATTTTTCATGTACTTATTTCCAATTCCAATACTTGAGTTAACATTTTTATTTCAATTCTAAAAAATACCATTCTGTGGAGGTGCTCCGTCTTTCTTTGACTGAGCTTCAAACTGACTTAAGGCTTGTCTATTGGCATTAGTCACTTGTGGTATCTGTCCATGAATTTCTTTCTTTGGTAACTTATCAAATATCAATCTGGATGAATTATCTGATCCGACTACCACAACAGCAAATCTACAAAGAAAATCATTCAAGCTTGACTGCAACAAGTATAATCATACAATAATTACTGACAATCAAATTTCCAATGTTGAATTTACATACCATTCCCCCAAAATAATGTCACATTTTCGAGATCTCACAGTGCCATAAATCTTATATATAAATCTAACCAATGAAAATAAATGAAATTAGCATTTTATGTACAACTCATGTCAACTATTTTTGGACTACTCTGATCTTTTATTCATACAATCGACATGGAATATCCTTGTACGTGTGCTAATATTTCTCATCTAATGAAGAAGCAAAGCCAATTACAGATGTAAGGACATTGCACATATCTATTCTCATATTTGATCTGTATTTAATGTATATTATATGATTTTTTATCTAGTATGAGTTTTCAATGAAAATTTCAAGTTAACTTTCCAAATTCAAAGGGACCTAACCCAGTCCCAAAAGGGTGAGTGAAAGACCAATGTTTGCTTGCCATGTAGAGATGCTTTTATATGTAAATACATGTAGAGTACAAAAGAAATTTGTATTAAGGTATCCTATAAAGGAACCGTTTTTGATGCTTTTTGTCTTCCAAGAAAAAACTAAAATGACATAATTTCCAATATCAGAAAACTGAATCTATTTACAAAAGCCAAAAGGACTAGCAAATGATACTCATACTCTATAGTTCCAAGTGAAGTCCAATTTCATGTCAATCAGAGCATCAAAAATTTCAATAAATAGGTAAAACAGCTCCCCTAAATTAAAAATGAAAGGATATGGAGTAAATGCACACAAGACAAGTCTCTACAAATACATGGTAAAACCAAGCCATGGAACGACATTAAGCCTGAATCAATAACTAGGCTTTGCAGAAGGTAAAAAGTTTTTAGCCTAATCAAAATGCATGGGTGTTCCAAAGAACATATGTGTCGCCTGCACTATATATATTTAAGAATTCTTGTGTTTAAAATAGGATTACAAAGTTCAAGTTGCATATCTAAATTATATACAGAAGCATGCATTCCTCCAAGTTTGATAGAAAAATACAGGGCCATTTATTAGGAGTTGAGGATAATGGAGGCATATCCTTAGACTCCAATAAACTAAAATGACAAAGTCCTAAAACAGCCTAAAATCTGTAAAAAACAAAATTAAAGAAAAACAAAATGCATGGTGCATATCTTCAACATATACTGAAGCATTCCTGCAAGTTTGGTTGAAAAGTGACATGCGGTTTAGGAGGAGTTATGGATAATGGAGACTTACCCTCAAGACTCCAGTAAGCTAAAATGGCAAAGTCCAAAAACAGCGTAAAATCTGTAAAAACAAAATTAAAGAAAAACAAAATGCATGGTGCATATCTTCAACATATACTGAAGCATTCCTGCATGTTTGGTTGAAAAGTGCCAAGCGGTTTAGGAGGAGTTGCGGATAATGGAGACGTACCCTCAAGACTCCAGTAAGCTAAAATGACAAAGTCCAAAAACAGTGTAAAATCTGGAAAAAACAAAATTAAACAAAAATAAAATGCATGGTGCACATCTTCAACATATACTGAAGCATTCCTGCAAGTTTGGTTAAAAAGTGCCAAGCGGTTTAGGAGGAGTTGTGGATAATGGAGACGTACCCTCAAGACTCCAGTAAGCTAAAATGGCAAAGTCCAAAAACAGCGTAAAATCTGTAAAAACAAAATTAAAGAAAAACAAAATGCATGGTGCATATCTTCAAGATATACTGAAGCATTCCTGCATGTTTGGTCAAGAAGTGCCAAGCGGTTTAGGAGGAGTTGCGGATAATGGAGACGTACCCTCAAGACTCCAGTAAGTTAAAATGGCAAAGTCCAAAAACAGCGTAAAATCTGTAAAAACAAAATTAAAGAAAAACAAAATGCATGGTGCATATCTTCAACATATACTGAAGCATTCCTGCATGTTTGGTTGAAAAGTGCCAAGCGGTTTAGGAGGAGTTGTGGATAATGGAGATGTACCCTCAAGACTCCAGTAAGCTAAAATGACAAAGTCCAAAAACAGCCCAATATCTGGAAAAAACAAAATTAAAGAAAAACAAAATGCATGGTGCACATCTTCAATATATACTGAAGCATTTCTGCAGGCTTGGTTGAAAAGGGCCACATGGTTTAGGAGGAGTTGTGGATAATGGAGACGTACCCTCAAGACTCCAGAAAGCTGATATGGCAAAGTCCAAAAACAGCGTAAAATCTGTAAAAAAAAACATAATTAAAGAAAAACAAAATGCATGGTGCACATTTTTAACACATTCTGAAGCATTCCTGCAAGTTTGGTTGAAAAGTGCCAAGCGGTTTAGGAGAAGATGCGGGTAATGCTTAAATTTTTTTTGAGCCATACAGACAGACAGACAGACGGACAGACAGACAGACGGACGCAAGACGACGGATAGTGATCCCTATGTGTCGATCCTGCACTAGGTGCAGGCAACACAAAAACTATGTACCCTTTAGATTGTCCATTAGCTCTGTTCTCATAAAACTTGATTTCCACTAAATCTGTCACACCAACTGAGGCTATGGAATCTGTTAAGTCTTGGTCTGTGGTCCACTATAAAAGATAACAGAATGAATTTGAAAGCAAAAATCACTGGTAAAGATACTTGAAGTCTCCCTAAAGAGGACACAGGGGGACTTGTTAACATGTATCCGCATCTAAATTTAAATGATTTTATTTTGTTTTCACAAGTGCATATCAAATATTTACAATGACATTAAATCATTCTTAATTATTTTACCCTAAAATGAACATGTTGGGAGGTGCTCCTATATATTATATTGCAGGAAGGATATGTCAAAATTAAATAAACCATTGCAATAATATCGGAACCATACATACATGTACTGAAAACTAAACATTGGAGCTCTCCACACAGCAAACTAACTTAATAGTTCTCCAGACATTGACAGGAAAATACAGTACAAGAATTTTGTTTTTTTGTTTTTTTTTTGTTTGGTTTGGCAACTTCCAGCTTAGACTTAAGCCTGCAGCCTAAGAATTGAGGGTAATTTCCATGTCATTTTTCATTTAATTCTACCTTATGACAGAATTCTGTGATTTGATTGGTCGAACACCAGTGTATTTTTGACAAATCCATGGCATTTTAAATAAGTTTTGAAGCAGCAGGGTATTTGTCTAAAAATTTGTCACTTTAACCCTCTGCGGGGGTATTTGCTTAAAAATTTGCCTTTTTTAACCCTTCACTGAGACGCTTGTAAAAAATTTAGAAACAACGTCATCTGTGTGCTTTACATTAAGTCATTTGGTAGAATTTAACAGATATATCATGTTTGGTCGAGAATTTGCGAAAAATACCAGTCTTGAGAATGCAATTTCCCTCACCCGTTGAGCTAGGGAAATATAACATCTCTCAACTGGTATTTTTCGCAAATTCTCCTCCCAAACATTATATATATCTGTTTTAAATTTATACCACAAATTCACAAAGTTAGTTTGCCTTTGCCTTACAATAACAAGCTATTAGCTCCTAAGTGCACAAGAATATCTTATAGAAATCAGGAATTTACTTCCTTGTTCAACGGAAATAAACAGAACTGGAAATAAAAGTCCAAAGATACACAGTGACTTTCATAATTTGTAGTTGCTTTTGAGGCAACTTGAACAACAGAGCAACATTATTGCCCTAATCACCCAGTTTGGTGAGCACTGATGGGTAAAAAAATCTTAACTTTATAGTACAGTGAAAAACAGATAATTACCCATGTGAGATTTCCTACATATAAACTAATTCTTCTACCGCTGTAACCAGCTGGTACTGATATTGACAAAGATTTTGTTTCTTCTGCTGCCTGCAAAAAATCAGTGAAAAATATATACTTGTCTGAAATTTAGTAAAACACAGCTGCAAATCATTCCCATTTTCTTAATGAAGTAAGTAATTTAAGTAAGTACTTTTTGTAGACAACTTTTTTTCTCGCAGTGGTGGGGTACTGGAATAATTCAATTCTCTTGGTGGTGGGGTACAAAATAAGTGGTGTCCCCTCAGGTAATTTTACATTGAACAGCCCTTACTGCAAATCCTGAAGTGCAAGAAAACCACACCCACGACTTTCTACAGGCCAAGAAATCAGCTATGGGACTGCAGTATCCAAGGGTGATTTCATTTACCACATGGACTTAGCAGAGGTAGTCGATGAGAAGCAAAATACTGTAATAAAAGAATCATGAGGACAAATCTGGACTATGACACATGTATCAAAAGCAGAAATGTACTACAAGGTGGCCTGACTTGTATATCAGTCATACTAGTTTTGTTTTAGCATACATGTATTTTAGAGAAACACCTGATTCATGAATACTAGAATTTGAGTTTATTGAGTTTATTGTGTTTTTAATGTGAAGGTAAAAATTGAATAGCATATTTGACTCTAAAATGTATTACTTTTCAGAAATAAAAGAAAATGAATACAATTTAAACAATTTGATATGTTTACAAACCCAAAATGACCAGAAAAGAGTCTTGAGAAATGTCACCAACTGACCCAGACAGCAAGAGATCCTCCAAATAACGAGTATGGAATGCATTTGACTATGTTGACTGTCTGCATATTTTGATGGCCACAGTCTTCAATATGACTTGTTACAACACATGGAAAACAATTAAGTAAGATTCTAGTTTATCGGCAATATGTACATTTTCTCTTTGATCTTACTGATATTGTCAGTATCTCCGTACTGACCTGATACAAGAAAATATCAGGCAATGACGTCATGAAATTGACATCATGACTCTTATGATGTTGCCGATAAAAACAATAATGGTAGTTTTGAAGGTCTCGACAGAAAATATCACTAGTATCACAGCTCATCCTATAGGACTCACCGCGATACGGAGATATTTTCTGTCTCGACCTTCAAAACAAAAAATGACGTCATGTTTTCAAATAGGGTTGATTCAGATTAGGATCCAGTTAATCCAATCTCATTAAAATTAGATCTACCAATTGTTCTTTACAGTCACTGTATGATAGATCTAACAACATCCCATTTTACTTTCTGCTCTATGATCTTTGACATCAACCAATCAGAATCCAGTCTACATGATTTTGAAGGCATTAAACTTATGATAAAAGCAGACGATTTCGAATGAATCATCAAAAGAGAAAGTACATGTAAAATGGGGTATTCCAAGATATTCCATGCACTGACTGTAGTGAACAGTTGGTAGGTCTTATTCTAGTAAGACTGTAGTTAATGCAGTGATCTCAATAAAGGGCTACGCCGAGCGCAGCATTATACGACCGCAGCATGTCGACCACTGAAATTTGGACAAGTGTAAACTAAAATTAATGTGGACACAGTAATTTGGTGGACACAATAAGGACCTTGTCACAGAAATTAACTGGACACAAACTAGTGAAAATAAAAAGTAGCCCTTTTAATCCCTTATTACTAGGATATTGTAAGAGCTAAGAAATTCTGTTGACTACCATCAAGAAAAATCCAAAGAAAAAACTAAAGTTGAAAAATAAAGATTTCACATATTTTGAAGTATTGCAATTTGGCCCCTTTGACCCATTTTAGCTTGGAAACCAAAATGCAATGCAAAATAAACTGCCATATCACTGAAAGCTTAAAATGAGAACAATCCAAAGATAAACCCACCAAATTTAATGAAAAATAAAGACTTCACATATTTCTAATGATTGCAATTTTGACCTCTTTGACCCCTTATAGCTCGGAAACGGTAAGAGCTACATCAAATCTGTTGACATACTGCTGCAAGCTTACATTGAGAGGAATCCAAAGAAAAAAATCCCATCAAAATCTGATGTAAAATAAGGATTTTACATATTTCTAAAAATTGCAGTTTTGGCCCTTTTGACCCTAATAGCTC
>MJUU01019707.1:86630-97632 GCA_002080025.1 Modiolus philippinarum
ACAACAACAAAATTACCGGAGCCGAAATCCAAGAGACAAACTTGAAGAGGAACCGTCGGAAAAATTGTCGACCACAAAGGTCAGTGACTTGGTACATATGCATTTCAAAAGAAAGTTTCGATTAAACAGGCAAACCTCCCTTCCCACTACGGTAGTGTCTGGTAGCAGTTAAAAGAAATGATCATCGCAATACTAATTTAAAAGGAATCTTGAATCAGAGCTCGACCGAAACTTCATTTTTTCTACAAGAGGTCGATAACTATTATATAACTTTTTAATTATCGTATGAGACGGATTTTTTTAAACCTTGATTAAAAAGGTGGTCATGGAGACCAGTGACGGATCCAGATTTTTTGCTAACTGGGCTACCCATCATTTTTCAACTTAAAGGGGGACCCAATCTATGAAACCCCTAGGAATCCAACTTAGCCCCCCCGCCCCCTAAATTCGCCACTGGAGATAACTATATGTCTAATGAGAAAGTCTGTATAAGTTGTGCTTGCTCTCGCGTAACGAATCAAAACATGCACTCCGCAAGCAAAAGACTGAGCTGGAATATTACTGTCCATGTTAGGGAAATTTATAATTTTGAAATAAAAATCGTCCGAGTCGTAAATTTTAGTACTGAGATGACCATTTTCGTCAAATTCGAAATGTAGGTCCAAAAAGATGTAGATCTAGTGGTTTCTGCCGTTTCCTTCATCTCAAGTTCTTGAGGGTATATTAATGGGATTCATATTTAGCAAAAGATGCACTATTGGTGGAAAGAACATCATCAATATATCTATATAATATATGATCTAGAATCTTTAATGTCAAGATCTTTTGCGAGTTCCTGAGGAAATTCAGTCTCGTAAGAATATAAGAACAAGTCTGCGAGTAGCCTGAAGAGTAATTATCAAGAGCTGTTCGTCATTTCTTGATCCTGAGCCAAACACAACTATTCCTAAAAGTACCAGCGGTCAATCACGAAGAGCTAAGGAACACTGTCGAGAGATTTATTTAGTAGTTTTTTAGACGATTAGTGTCAGCAATTTTCAATCCTTTCCTTGTAGCTTTCAGATCAGGCTATGGCCGTCAACTTGATCCACGTTACTCAGGATCACGGAGCACTGGACAGGGACAAGTATTAAGCAGCTATATTGATGGACCTGAGTAAAGCTTTCGATTGCTTATACTCATGACCTTTTACTAATGAAGTTGAAATCTTATGGTGCTAGTGAATCTGCTCTCCCTTTACTTCAAAGTTATTTAACGAACTGAAAACAGGCTGTAAAAATTGGTCAAAATATTAGTGAAATACTACAAATTTATAGAGGAGTACACCGGGGTTCCATTTTTGGACCAGTTTTGTTCAACGTTTTTTTTAAACGACATTTTTTTCTTTTGTTATACAACTACGCAGATGATAATAACACTTTGTCAAAATCTGACAATTGCGTAAATACTGTAATTAAATCATTAGAAGATGGTGGTGCTTCTCTGATATCATGTTTCTCCATACTGAATAAAATGCAAGCAAACCCTGAATTTTTTCAGGCGATAGCCATAGGCGATAAAACAAACAAACACAGTATTAAATTTAATTTGAATGGGTGCAACATTAGCTCTAAAAAGGAGTTAAACTGCTCGGCGTTATAATCGATTTCAAACTCAACTTCAAAAACCATATTGCCAATATATGTAAAAAAGCAGCATACCAGCTAAATGTATTAAACAAACTCGCAAAAATGACCATCTACCACTCCTTTATAATGTCAAATCTGAGTTATTGCCCCTTAGCATGGAATTTCGGTAATGAAGGAAACACCAATAAAATCGAGAAATCGAAAGAGCACTCTGCTTCATTTTTGACGACAACACCAGTTCATATGAATCTTGACTTGAGCGCTTTAACCTTTAAAAACAAGACGCATGAGAACCAAGGCATTTAAGACGTATAAAATTGTCACAAAATTCAGTCCGCAATTTTTACATGATATAATAATCATAAAAGAAAATACTTATACTTTCAGGTACACAAACACTGCTGATATACCAAGGCCTAGAACTATACAAGGTACGGCAAGTGGAGTTTCAGCTATTAAGGAGCAAAACTATGGAACTCCTTACCAAATAATGCAAGGACTATATCAACTTTTGGCAACTTCAAAAATTTTATATCTTCATGGTGTTTTAATGAAAATTGCTCTTGTAAAGCATGGAGTTGGTAAAACAATTCCCCGTGGTAGAGATGTATGCTCTTTAATTTCTTAGATATGGTGTACTTGTACATGATAACACTTTGTTCAATTACTATTATCTAAATTTATGTAAATTCTAAAACCGAAGGATTAACTCCCGCCATCGTAGTTTTGTCCTTAGCTATATTTGATGTTACTGATTATTCGGATTTCGTTTGGTTTTATGCATTTTATATATTTTTTGAAACTATGGATTTCCTTTGTTTGGGTTCTAGTGTTGCTGACGAGGAATCGATTTCCGAAATGGCCATACAGCTCATTAAAATTAATACAGTTGGAGTTAACATATGTGTTATGGTATCATGTTCATTTACTCCATATCCTTTCGTAAAATGAAATAAAAGGGACAACAGGAAACACCTACAATGGCTGAAAATTATAATTAAATGCCACAATCTGCTAGGGAACTACACAGGAAAAACACAAATTAGACAAAAGACAAACGTAAACAACGATAGGAACTCGGGACAGCCGGACTTTGTACCGGCACTAGCAAAAGCCAGCGGTAGGGTTAAACCGGTTTATCCATTTAAGATCTGCTGCTCTAGAGTTTGAACTGTTTCATGTTTGCTTTGTGTTGTCCAGCTTTAGATTTTCCTTATTTCATTTTAGTGCTTTCTTGCTTTGTATACTGACCATGTATTTCATTTAGTATACTTAAGACCTGCTGGTGCTGCCTGTAACTTGCTTTCACCAATTTTTATGCTTTTGAATGATTTGCTACGCATATAATCTTTATCTGTGTGAAATGTGTACCTGTGACTGTCTTTATGTTTGCATGCTTTGTGTTTTATTTATTATAATGATAAAAGAGCTCTTGAGAGCTCATGTTTGTTTGTTATTCTTAATCTGTATGTCTTTGAATAAATATTAATAAATAAGATACTAGTACTTACTTATACTTACTTACGTACTTCAATGACAAACTGAAAAAGGCCTTGGACGAAATAGCGCAAAATGAAGTTGCTAATGCGCAATTTGATACTTATACTAATTAAGAATTAATCATTTTGTGCAACTATGTATACCAAAAAACTGAGATTCTTGCAATATCTATGATATAAAAGGCTGTGCATTAAATGAAGTATTGGAATGATGGTGAGCTGTACTGGTTTTATTATTTTGTTTATCATATGTAAGGAAATGGGACAGAATAAGGAGGTTTGAGAACCCCAAAATCCGTTTTGATTTTGCTACTGTAGGTACATCTTCGCTAGCCAAGGGTTACGATCCGCTCCTCTAGAGGAGAGAAGCGGATCGTAACCCTCGGCTTGCGAAGATGCTGTAGGTACCAAGTCCGGCTACCCAAGTACCCATCGTTGTATTGTTTACATTCAGTTTATTTTGTCTTTCATTTGTGTTTTTGTTGTGGTGAAATGTTGCCTGTGATTGAAATCTTCTGTCATAGTGGATTTTCTGTCTGGAGTTTGACTAATATCATAAGTCGCCTACAAAGCGTAGTAGGGCTATTTACCCACATCTGAGGTCAGATAATTGGGTGCCATTTCGTGTGCCCACGTCGGGGCTGCATTCATCACCTCAGGTATCCTCTACAGTTTAGCCAAAGATACTGTCGCGAGAAGGCACTGAAGAAGTGTAAGACGGATAGCAACTTTGTACTGGCAAGAAAGTAAGACTTACACACTCTGCTTTATGTTTCACCTACAAGACTAGCCAGACATAGGAAGACACAGAGTCTTCGACTTCCCCTGCGCAAGGCGCATATCCAATCCCTGTGGCAACCACCTCTAACACACTATAGCTTCCAGGTGGACGCAAATTTCATTTCCAAATTCATCCATGTCCATAGGACATCATAAAATTATAATCATTTTTTAGCCACAGAAATGACAAATCAAGACAAGAGAAAACATTTTCCCGCCATTTCCACCCAATTTTAAGGTCCTTTGGAAAAAACAACTCATTGACCTGCAATTTGTTTAGGATTTGGCAAAACGAATCGTAGATGAATTTTCTATTTTGATAGACAAAAGATGTCCAGCGTGAAGCAGGAACTGTCGAAAATTTTGTCCGTGAAACGGGAAATAGCAGCCTCTTTAAGAGTCTTTTTTTGCTAAATATTTTCCCGCCCGTGAAACGGGAAAGTGTAGAAAAATTGATGGGATTTCAGTCGGGAAAGGTCCCCCACAGAGACCCACCCTAAAGCAAATTGAATCTTTCGTTTGAAGAAATTAATATATTACAACAGTTGTAGCACTCCGGAATCAAGTAATCATCACGATAAGTTGGGACCGAAAATGGATTCTGGGACATTAACTTCAGAATTTATGTGTACATTTGAATTAAACTTACACCGATTGGTGCTTCAGAGGTAAAGAAGAAACCTATAGATGTGCTTTCAAGGTCAGTAGGTGAAAGGTTAAAGTTTAGTTAAGTGCATGTACTGACAGAAATTTTAAATTTGGATCGGAAAATATGCTGGAGCATAACTCCAAAATGCCAGAACGATTTCATAATTTATGAAAGCTTTAGGGCTAAGACGTTTTGATTTTATTGATGGCAGTTGATTAAAGGTCAAGATCCATGTACTTGCCATGATGATTTGAAAATTACATTTGTGATGTATCATGTTGGTTCTAAATTCTAAACCAAGCAAGTATCTGTTCATTATATGAGTTAAATGATGAAAAGCGCCGATCTATCGGCAAAAGCAGAGAAATAAAATAACATGACTCTATAAAAGCAGATCTATTTTGATACAATGTCATGTATAACACAACAGAAATTATTTTTCCACCCAAAATGCTCTCAGAATGCGTCTATCAGTCAGTCAGTTGCACTAGTTGTCCCAACACTTTTCTGAAAAATGAGATGTGACCTCACTCACCTTCGGTCACACTTGTTCAAACTAGCTTGGCATGTTTCTGAAAGAACTACATTGTAACTTATAAAAGCTTGAATTCCGTAGATGAATTGATATACATACTTGTATGAATTGATATATACTTGTGTATATCAACGTGAACACGTTGACAAAAAATCTTTGGATTCTTTCTTTAATGCTATTATGAAAATTGTTGATATACGAATTAAACAGTTTGAACAACATTTCCGCCATGACAACAAAAATAAACATACCGTTTCTCGCATCCAAATGAAACTTAAAGAATTTGGAAAGGAATTTGTTTTTGTCCCAGCTGCTAATAACATCATCATAGTTTATCGTAAACATTATATAGAAGTACTCCAAAAAGAAATTACCAGTTCACATACTTTTCAATTAACCCAATTAACGGAAAGTGAAATTACAAACATACATTTTCTAACAGCCACATCTTTACAGGCTAAACCTGATAGTAAAACAGTTTCAACTATGTACTGGGTTCCTTAACTCCACAAAACGCAATATAAATCTAGATTCATTTTGTCATCTAGTCACTGTTCTACAACTAAAGTTTCTATTATACTCACTAATACTTTGACTGCTATTAAAAACCAGGACTGGGTTGCACAAACATCAATTAAAGTTAATTGACGTTTAAATTTTAAGTGTAAATTAATTTGGTTGAATTTGTTAAGGATTTAATTTACACTCCAAACGCGAAAATCGCGAAAATAAAACTGCCGCGAAAATTTCCCGGTTTACAGTATTTATGACCCTTATCAATCATCACTATTTCGATCTTGTTGACCAAATTTACCTGTTCAGGTGTGTGATATAACGGCGAACACTCCTTCGAAAGAATATAATATAGTTAAATAGCAAAAAAAAGAATATTTTGTAATTTTTACACGAGACTAAAGCTTCTATCCTACTTTTTCAAATTTTCTACCGAAATTCATGTAATTTGCAACATATGGAACTCTTTGGAAAAGGATATGCTAACTTATTTTTTTTTTAAATAAAAGTAACATTTAAAGTTCGACATTCAATTGCTGACTTTTTTTTCAAATATTCCTTATGAACACAAATTAATGTAATTATTAAATCTCGACATTTACGAATTGCTTTGAAAAACACAAAACAAACAAAACCAAGGATTAACAAAAACAAAATAATGAATCTTGTACTTTGAAACACGTTGAACATCGACTGTTAAAACTGTATTTTATTTTATGTAAATTTAATTTTTAGTACACGGTCAACACGGTAGACACACAACACAACAGTCAGCCAATCAGAATGATCGTCTTAAACAGAACTTGGGCTATTAACTCTAATTAAGTGGAAGATTCTACTTAAGTAGAGTTATGCGCGCGGGAACCACAAAAAATAAGAAAAACTCAATTTAAGTTACTAAAACTTAGTTTTTCTCTACTTGAATTTAATTTTAGTAACTTAATGTGAATTAAACTCATTTTATGTTGTTCGGGCGCACTTAATGATAGTTGAATTGCCATTTTCTCCACTTAATTTAACTTTATTTTGGGGAAAGGAAATTTGATTGAAGTGCCTGATGAAAAAAGGTAGATTAATGAGGATACACCGCCAAGTGGGGAAATGGGCTACAATGTAGGAAATGGAAAAGGGCTATTTAACGTGTTTGTGTATCCCTTTCACTTTTTCCCAATTTCCCAAAGTGTCCTGTTATATAATTAATTTAACCTTTCTTCCAAATCTGGTCATACAAATCCTTGAAATATATTTTCCATGATACATAAAAAAAACATTTTCCTCATTTATTGGGCTGACAATGAAGCTGACACTTATGCACTGGAGACAGAGGCAAAAAGGACCGTCTTGAACTTACTATGATTTATGAACAAGGCCTCATGAGGACTTCAAGATGTAGAACAACAATAAAATCGTTGTTCCTCTGCTTGTTTTTACCATGCATTTATAGAGACTTTGTCTCATGAGCATTTACTCCGTATCTTTTCCTTCATCATTTACGGACTGGAGATGTCTCTCCTTAAGTGTGGAGTCCGTAAAGTGATTCCAGCTGCGGTAAATGTATGCTCTCTATATGTACTTGTTCGTGAGAGAATTTCTCATATGGATATACTATTATACTTTCAAATTTGGGAATTTATCTTTTTAATTTCGAAATGTATATCTGACCACCTGTTTGAAGTGTCCACATCTCACCGTGTAGAGTAATATTTTCTTACAATCGACTTGATGAGTGTCCTGTGTTTGTCTATATGTTGTAATCATCAACTAGATCAAGACACTTTTCTTTTGCTTTTGTCGAGCAACGGATGGCAGTGATTGTAAGACATACGTGTATACGTGTGATATCTCCCGGATCCTGCGGGAGTCTCCCGTTTTCAGTCCCTAATATTTGTCACCCGCATTTGACTGTTCAACTCACGTATTTTGTTTGTTTAAAAATGTGAAAAGTAAACTGTTATCTACCCTATAATGCCTGTCAATCAGCTGTGCTTGGTTGATTTGTCATTGATTTTATTTGCAATGAAGGATATTTTGTTGTTTTAGATAATCAAAGGTGTCAAATTATAGCCTGCAGCAACCAAGTAACTATTTAATTATCGTCAAGTTAATTTACCTCTATACGTGGTCATAGTGACATGTGAAAGCCCAGTTAAGGAATTCATTCATGTAATTCACATACATTAGCCATGAACCATTTTGCTTTATGAATATAAGCCGTGATATTCACGAATGACGACGGAAAACGAACAAACCTGGCCAACACTTCGCAAAACTTCCAGTAATACAATTATGCAGTTCATGCTGAATTATCTCCCCTTGTAATGTGTAGAAAACTTTTAGGTGTTGCTTTCAATTGAAATTTATTTATAAATTCTTTACAAATGTAAAATAAAATCATTTTAAGGAACTTTCCTTGGAATTCACCTGAGATTGCGTAAATATTTGCCAATTTAAAAATAAAAATATACCTATAGTAACAAAATTAAAAATGTTGTTATTTTGAAAATACTTGCTGCATATAAGCTGAAGCTTTAAAATTCTGATATTAGAGGTAAAAGAATGAAAATGCTTCACAATATGATAATCTGGTGCATTGAATAACTCTTCATTTATGCAACTGTAATCTGGTCTACTTAAATGCTCTCCTTAGTGAATTGTGATGCCTTTGAAGTAATTGACTGGTATTAACCAAATGCATCATAATAATATGTAGTACCTCTGATCTTTTTCATATTATTTACATGTTTTAACATATTAATATTATATAATAACCACCAATATGTTAAAATCGTCCACTAAAACGACGTGAAAAAAATCTCCTGCATTGACCCCCCAATCTCCTGGTTTTTGGAGGGAGATCTCCTGCATTGGCATCCAAGCCTTATCACAGGTATGGTAAGAGCACTTTTAATTGCCTGTTCAATCAATGATTGTTGACAACCCCGCATCCGTGAGCAAAGAAAAAACACAAAACAAAAAAAACTTGAAGACATGGATGTAGCGTTGTAGAATTCGAATACCGCTAAAACCGATGTGAACTTACTATGAGGTATGAGCAAAGCTCATTGTAGAAGGCCTCAAGGTGACTTCAAGATGTTGGACAACAATAAAAAAAAATGCGTTGTTCCTTTAATGCTTGTTTTAGAGACTTTGTCCATATCTTTTCCTCCATCATATCATACCGATTACCGTCGTTAGACGAGCATATCCCGAAAACTTGGATTTTTTTTTAGAAAAATCCCGACCCTGGAAAAAGTTTTCGAACTCTATATTGTCTACTTTTCTCAATTAAGTTGGTTTTTGGGAATTAATTCAACAGCTTAATTTGGTAAAATAAGACAACCAAACATAGCATAAATTGAGGACATTCTTGAAAAGGGCTTAAAAAGACCAGATTTTGGGACATTTTATATATAGGCATATTTAACATTGGCCAACAATGTGTACTAATGTGTTTTATACATATTGTGTAAAATGGTAAATTACAACTTACATAAATATTTTGAATGTACAGTAACACTGGCGTGGTTGGCCATGCATGCACTTCCGTTTCATTCAAAAACCAATTACAAAATGACAAAAATTCCACAATTTTGAAAATTTGGCCATTTTTGGCAAATTTTTCGATATTATTTTCAAAATCCCAGTAATATTTTTTTTTTGAAAAATGAACATGAATCTATTAAATGTAATCATTCTGTAAACATATATTTGTTCCACTTGACAAAATTTCCAATGGAACAAATATTATAAACATTGGCATAATATTTCTTCATTTAGGAAAACCTATTACACGAAGTTTATTCCGTTAGGAACAAGTATTATAATATTTGTTCCAGTGGAACAAATCTTATGTAATATTTTGTCCTTTGGAACAAATCTTCTGTAATATTTTGTCCTTTGGAACAAATATTATGGTGGAACTTATATTCTGTTACAATTCCACTGTCTTTTAACGATCTGACAATTAAGTTTTGACAAATTTTCCAAAATAAGGAAATAGTAGGCCAGTTAAGAATTCAACAATATTTCAAATATAGCAAAGAACTATGAAGTGGAATCAGAGACATGGTTTTACATGTCTCTGGTAAAACAAACGAAGATCGATATGGATTAGAGAGGCCGCATACTTGCCTGAGATCTCTACCATGATATACCGGTTACACAATAGAAAAAAGAAGGGAAACGGGGAATGTGTCAAAGAGACAACGACCCAAAGGGGAGTAATAACAACTCAAAGCCACCATAAGATCTTTAATGAACGGTGAGAAAACCCCACACCCAACGATAGGTCGGAGTCGGCCCCTGAATAAAGAGTAATTAAGTTCAGCGAAATAAACATCATCCTAGACTCCTATAGACATAAAGTAAACTAACTAGAAAAAACACAAGACACACATTTGGCTTAACAAATTTCCTGACTTAGGACAGGCGCAAACCTGCTGCGGCGGGGTTAAACTAGTTTTATTGGGCCCAAACCTTCCCCCTAGCCAATGTGATAAATAAAAAAACAATAGTAACAACAGTAAAATTCAGTAAGCAACAGCACTGAGTCAATTGTGAAAAATTAAACTGAAAGAACTAAATATACGGACATAAACATGAAATCACAAAATACTAGCAATTACTAGTAACTGAAATGCCAGCTCCAGACCCATTACCAAATGACAAATAAAATTATGTACCCTCAGTATACAGCTTCCACCAAGATCCCTTCCCGTGAGGAGTTTATAGCATAATGATTTCATGCATATACAAGAATACATAAACAGAAAAGACACACAAAGGCTTAATAAATTTACTGACTTAGGACAGGTGCAAACCTGCTGCGGCGGGGTTAAACTAGTTTTATTGGGCCCAAACCTTCCCCCTACAGCCAATGTGTTAAATCAAAAAACAATCGTAACAACAGTAAAATTCAGTTGGCAACAGGACTGAGTCAATTGTGAAAAATGGAACTGAAAGAACTAAATATACGGACATAATAGAAAAAGAAGGGAAACGGGGAATGTGTCAAAGAGACAACGACCCAAAGGGTAGTAATAACAACTCAAAGCCACCATAAGATCTTCAATGAACGGGAAGGAAACCGGGGGCCACACCCAACGGCAGATCGGAGTTGGCCCCTAAAAAAGAGTTATCAAGTTCAGCGAAATAAACATCATCCTAGACTCCCATAGACATAAAGTGAACTAACTAGACAAGACACACAAAGGCTTAATAAATTTCCTGACTTAGGACAGGCACAAACCTGATGCGGCGGGGTTAAACTAGTTTTATTGGATCCAAACCTTCCCCCATAGCCAATGTGATAAATAAAAAAAACAAAACAAAACAAAAACAAAGAAAAAAAAAACAAAAAAAAAAAAAAAAAAAAAAAAAAAAAAAACAAAAAAAAAAA
>MJUU01019708.1:3015-18914 GCA_002080025.1 Modiolus philippinarum
GTCAAAGTCCCATAACTCCTATAAAAATTGACGAATCAAAATGGCGGTGCGATATGATCTAGTACATATAGTGACTAACAATCCTACAAAATTTGAACATAATCCAATACAGTTTCCGAGGAGTTGCGTCCACAAGAAAGTGTGACAGACAGACGGATGGACGGACGGACACACAGACGCAGACCACTACTATGTCCCACCGTCGCGGTGTAGCGGGGGACAAAAGTTGTTTAAATTTAGTTATGGTATAAAGCATTTAGGAGATGATCAATATTTTGCCAACAAAAACCAGAAGTAAAGATTTAACAACAATGCTGTATTTATATCCTTTATGAATAAGTTTTTTCAACGATTAATAAGTTTGGAAGGACAACTTTTGAATTTATGCGCTTTGTAAATGATATTTCCATAGAAGTTTGGATGTGAAATGCCCTGATGTATAAGAGCCCTGCATGTAGAACCAAATTTTCTTAATAAGTCAATGTATCTATAATACAATTTAGAGAATGTTTTTATCAATTTATGATATCTAAACCCTTGATGCATAAGTTTTTCAGTGAGACAGATTTCGGTCGTTGAAGTCAGAAACATTACTACATACTCGTGCATATCGAACAAGGTGTGAAATGTAGACCCCGTATGAAGGGGCTAACGGAACATCCCCGTCGAGATGGGGGAAATTGACTATAGGGAATGAGAAATCATCCCTTTTATCATACACCTTAGTGTTAAACTTTCCTTGATTTATTGATATATCAAGATCAAGAAAAGGAGTATAATCACTGCTACTATTGGATTTATTTAAAGAAAGTTCTGCAGGATAAATTTCATCTGTAAATTTAGAAATTTCAGGATTATTTAAAGCCAAAATATCGTCCAAATATCTGTATGTATTGTTAAATTTATCCACTAAATGCTGTTTAGAAGGGTCTTTTGGAATTTTTGCCACGAATTGTGACTTGTAGCAATAAAGAAATAAATCTGCTATGAGAGGTGCACAGTTGGTACCCATAGGAATACCCATTTTTTGCTGATAGACTGTATCAACAAAACGAACAAAAAATATTATCAAGAAGAAAATTTAATGCTTTTATCATATCCTGACAAGTCCAGTTGGTATATTTGTCATGTTTATCGTCCCTGAAAAACGATTTAAATGTATTGCAACAAATGTACGTACATCCTGATTTTTTGAAGGACCATTTTATCAAATACGAAAATTTCTCTTTGATGAGTGTATGCGGTAATGTAGTATAGAGGTTAGAAAAATCATAGCTATCGACAGAGGTGTATGCTTCATTAACAGATCAAAGTCTTTCCAAAACTTCTACCTAATTTTTAACACTCCAAAAGTAGATAATTCCACTGTATTCATAAGATTTGTTGCTAAAGTTGATGACGAGATTTTTTATGGTAGTAAGTGCACTGGTCAATAACACAGAAATATGTGTAGTAGAACATTTACTTGATGCCGAAATAAAACGAAATTTGAAAGGATTTTTGTGTAGTTTAGGAAGCCAATACATAGTAGGAATGCTTTTATAATTAGAAGTTGCTTTAAGTTCAGCTGTAGCTATCATGTGATCATCAATTATTTGTTTCTGTTGACGTGGTAGCTTGAAATGTACTAGAATTGGTCATTTAATTCCGAAGCACCTCGATGTAATACTTACGTCAAACAACGACCACATTATTGGCTGCTTTATCTGCCGGAACAAATATATACTCTTTTTCCAATTCTTAACTTCTGTTTGATTTTTGAAATAGCAGGAATGGTATTCTGCTGCTTATAATGTGTTTCAAAATGATTTATTCGGATATCAACAACTTCCATGCATTTGTTAATGAAAGTGTCTAATGATTTTTTATCCNCATTTTCTCTTTTACACCACTTTTTACAGAATGACATGATGGCTTTTTTAATTACATCACGACAGTCCTTCCAAATTATTTTTGAAGGAGGACGATATTTGGGTCCTTTTTGGAGAAAAGTTTTTACCTCTCGGTCCTGGAAGATGTTGAGGTCTCCTGTAATAACATGACCACTAGGTTCATATCCAAACTTCGAGCTTGCACAATTTCAGGTCAAGGGTGAATTTTGATTAATTTCAGGAATTTTGGTAACAGATGAATAATTAAAAATAAGGTCTCTTGTAGGTTTTTTGTAGTATATAAAATAATGGGTGGTTCCATATTATCAAAAAAAGGAGGAATAAGTTTTATAATTTTTGATTCTCTAAATATACTAGATACATCAATAAGATCGATCCCTTTGTTGATATACAGTAAATTAAGGAAATATCTTTTATGGTCTTCAGGTTCATCAATTTTAGGAAACAATATGTGGTAGCAAAATGCACTGATTATTCCAGCAGCTTCATACATTGGACTGTAATATGGTATGGTATTGCATTTTTCCAATAAAGTACTTAATTTAACAATAGGAATTGAACATAATTTACAAAGCAAATTATGTCTGCCATTATTTTTAAAGATAGTAACAAGGTCAGAAATTGAAACTGAAGACCTGTGGTATTTTCGTTTATTACGATTGATACGTTTACCGTGGGATCGTTTATTACGTAATTTTTTTGAAACAATATCCTTAATATTGATGGAAGAAGTTCTTGATATGTTACCTAGGCCCATAATATTATCATTTAAACCGAGAGGATACGCCGTTTGCAACTTCTTTATCCAAGACAGTTCATAATCTCTACATGATTTTTCAAATTGTTTATGTGACTGTCCGTCCTTCTTTACAACAATTTCTAATGGTTGAACCTTTATAAATTTGATGTTATGTTTATGTTTATTTAGATGTTGATAAATTAAACTTTGGAATTTTTTGTATCTATGGAAACGATAGAGATGTTGTTGTGTCCGTTTATAAAGATGCTGACCGGTTTCCCCTACATATTGAATTCCACAAAGATTATTAGTTTTTCAATTTATGTCATTTTCAAAAGATAGGGTGAATGTTCTGCCATTGACGGTGGATTTAGCAGTATTTTTGTTGATGAGGCGAGAACAAGTAAATCATTTTTTGGCATTACACGGAGAAATTTGTGGATATCCACGTCTTTTGCTATTAAAAATAAGTTAGATTTAAAGCATCTAGTGAAAGTAGAAATTTTTGCAGGGTTAGAATTTGTGAATGAATTGTTTTTAGCAGCAGACCTGGATAACTGTAAAGAATATCCCATACATCAGTAACAAAGATTGCTCATTTGTTGTGAACTGTTTGAGTTTTTGTTTCAGTTATTCTACAGATTATCAAATTTTTTCCCCCTTTCCTCGTTTTCATGCCAGACAGACAGATGCAATATGAAAGATAGTGACCCCTATGTGTCGATTTTGCAGACGACACAATTTAACTTTCCTTTCACTTACCTGTAATGTGATACAAAACTAGTACTAGAGAATGTCGAAACTGACGTTGTCGGAAGGGAACCGCAATTTCGATCCTGAAACTCTGGGCAAAAGTAAAAATTAGATGAGTGCGGATTTAAGTTCTGTTTGACTCACTAATGTGTTGATAAAATTATTTGCTGGATACAGTGATTTCTTGAAGTTTTACCAAACTATATCATTTCTTAGCTTCAGACTAAATATCAAGTCATTTAAAGTTAAAAATCAAAGTATCAGCAAAACAGAAAGTAATTCAGTGACTAACCTATAAGTCACTCACACAATACAAATCATCATTTCAAAGCTTCAGACCAAATTTCAAACCATTCCCTATTGTAGTCTAAGCCAAGAAATCAGCGACAAAAATTTCGTTGATAGTAAAAAATCAAAGTATCGGCAAACAGGAAGTGGATGCCTGACAATGTTGAAAATTACTTACACAATACAACTCATTATTATCAAGCTTCAGACCAAATTTCAAATAATTCTCTATTGAAGAAGCAAAGCAATCTGTAACGAAAATTTTGTTCATAGAAAAAAATCAAAGTATTGGCAAACAGGAAGTGGATACCCGACAAACTTGAAAATTGCTTACACAATACAAGTAATCATTTCCAAGCACCAGGTCAATTTTCAAATCATTCCCCATAGTATAAGCTAAGAAATCTGTGACGAAAAATTCGTTAAATGTAAAAAAATCAAAGTATCGCCAAACAGGAAGTAGAAGTCCAACAAAATTGAAAATCACTTATACAATACATCTCATCATTTCCAGGCTTCAGCCAAATTTCAAATCATTCACACTTATGCAAGCCAAGAAATCTTGGACGAAAATTTTGTTCATAGAAAAAAAATCAAAGTATCTGCAAACAGGAAGTGGATACCCGACAAACTTGAAAATTGCTTACACAATACAAGTCATCATTTCCAAGCTCCAGACCAAATTTCAAATCATTCAATATTAAAGAAGCCAAGAAATCTGCGACGAAAAATTTGTTAAAGTAAAAAAATCAAAGTATCGGCAAACAGGAAGTGGAAGTCTGACAAACTTGAAAATTGCTTACACAATACAACTCGTCATTTCCAAGCTTCAGACCAAATTTCAAATCATTCCCTCTTATACAAGCCAAGAAATCTTTGACGAAAAAAAATTGTTGACAGACGGACAGACAAAGTGAAAACTATAGGGCACCCGCATCTCGATGCGGGCCCTAATAATAGGAAATTCTTCAGCAGCACTCTTATCAA
Organism: Modiolus philippinarum; assembly: GCA_002080025.1. Taxonomy (NCBI): domain Eukaryota; kingdom Metazoa; phylum Mollusca; class Bivalvia; order Mytilida; family Modiolidae; genus Modiolus; species Modiolus philippinarum. The sequence continues at coordinate 7,675 of MJUU01019708.1, forward strand.
AAAGCATTCTTGGTTTTGTGTGTCCTCTTGTTTATATGTTTACTGTTAGATGTTGCAGGTTTTATTCTCACTTATCATGTTGTTTTTGTTTTTTTTGTCTGATATAATTTTTTGACTTTGTGTCCCAATTTTCAAATATCTGTTCATTTTGCCATTATTATGACTTCCATATTTTGACCTTTTGCCCATGTATGTTTTTGCTCTTCTTTGTTTTTCTGTCTTCTTCTCGACCTTTTCACTCCATCTGATTTATTTTTCTATATCAATACTTTCATTGTTCTGTTGCATATTTTAATCAGTTGTCAATTGCAATTTAAACCCCCAAAAATTCTGACATCCTTGATATTTTTAATTTCCCCCATCTCTTATACAGTACTTCACTGCAAATCAAATGACATTTGTCAACATTTGTAGCTTTATCATTTTTATAATAACAAATACTGCTTTTATTTCTTTTTCATGTTCATATTTATTGCATTCCATTACACAATCCTGAAAGTTTTCACTTCAATGTTCATGTACACACAACATCAGCACTTCATCCAACTGAATAACATCCCTGCTTTTTGGGCTTTCTTTTCACTGTCAAAATACAACAAGTCTTAGGTTTACAGACTTTGATATATTTCTGCACTCTGTCAATGTAAAAAAGCGATACTATGTTTAAACACTTCCAGCTAAACTATCATCATACAAAATATTTCAGTTTATATATTTGTTTTTATTGAAAGTAATTATTATACAACTGTTTTTGGAAAAAGCGTGGTAAATACATGTAGTGCTCATTGTGCTGGTCCGACCTTTGTATATGCAACTCCTCTTAAACCAGATGAAACTTTTCAAGTAATATAACAGAGCAACTCCTATTTGACCAATTTTTGAGGTTTCCAATGGTAAGGCATGAGTCAAACACTTTATATCTAATTATCTGTGACTTGTAGAATACAATTTCTAACCAATCAAATAGTATCATATAGTAACACTAATTGGTCCAATTTGTTTTATCGGGTTTCCACACAAAAATGTATAATTTTCAAATGTGGCATCAAGTCAGATTTACTGGGGATAACCTCTGACTTTACCCTTAGATCTATACATTGAGTAGCAGTATTCCAGAGTGATTAGAAAGTTTACAGGTATAATTAGGGCATTTTTAATAGAAATTCAAATACTTTTTCATTTTTCCTGAACACAGTCTTTAATTCTAAGTTTACTTCACCAAGTTCTCAAGTTAGGTTTTCTTTTTATCTTCCATCCTTTGACCTACATCATTAATATTTTTCAGATCTCCTTGTGCTTTTTTGTATTTTGTATCTTCAATTGAAAATGACATTAATTTCTATGATTCTTACTTTACTTTTTGACTTTCATAATGTTTTTTATGATGTTTTTGGACCATATATGTATATGTTGGTATTCTGGTGCTAGACTGTAACACTGTCACAAGCGTGACAGATTTTCATGCTTACCTAAATAAGAATCTGTGTTCTATTTATTTTCTTCAAAAGTCTCAACCACTGGTGTTCTATTTATTTTCCTCATCACATGCTTTGGGATTCAACCTACAATATATGAAAAGAACATATATCGGTATATCTAAAATATGTCCATCTATCTAATATATGTACATATAAAAAATGTATTTGTGTTACAAAAATAATTCAAATTCAGGATCATTTATATTTTACTTTTCCCAATAATTAAATCGTTGAAAGAATATCGAATGAAACAGTAATTTCATTTATAAAACATGAAAAATTAAAATGAAATTCCTCTTTTTCCCTATAATTCATATTTATATTATTCTGCTTATCTCTGCATCTTGCTTTCTAGTACAAGATGTTATGTGTTAATGTCTGCCTTTGTTGTCAAAGTTACAGTATACCAGTATATTGCTGGCTAAGTTTATCGTTATTGCCCTTGTATTTCAAACGGTAATACATCTCTAGAAATACCTGATCATTTTCCAATGAGGACAACGGAGAACTTAATTGTGATGCCATTTATGCATTTATAATATCTATAGTCAAATTCCACATCACTGAAGTATTAACGATAAAGGTTACCTTCCATCTTCATATAATTATGTGCGCATATATTGTTCCGTGGAGATCTATCACTCTGTTGAATCCTCTCTTTCTTATGTTCATTCTCAATGTGTTGTAATATTTTCCTTCAGAGCATTGCAGATTCTCAGCCTGTATAGAGCTTGGCAAATCTTGCTGTTGAGCTAGACTATTCTGAGGAGTACCGATGACTCTCTATCTGTTAATCTAGATTAGATACTGACCGAGCATTGATGACTCTGTTGAGCTAGATAAATCTAATTGCAACATGCTGATTATTTATCTAAATAAAATTTTAATGTGGTTGCTGATATTTAAAGTTGAGCAAATACTACAAGCATATATCTGAACTATAAATACTACATAACCTGCCAGCTGTGAACTATTGGCAAAGTAGAATCCTAGCATTATTTTGCATAATTTGTTGATCGATCACTTGTACGATTACGCAGTACACTTTGAATTTACACTCTCAATTTTCCTTTTTCAATACGATTTATCTGTGAACATACTCTTATATCATGATTTCTTTCAATTTCCATAGCACATGCAACACTTGGATGAAATGCAGAATACACAATCATTTAGGCGGTTTCATGGGCTTTTAGCTGATAAAACAATAAACCATTTCTCCTCAGATCGGTATTAAAAACTAATTCCAATGGAAGTCCCAGCCAATCCAAGTCGTATTGAATACAATTTTTTTACCAATACATATCTGCATCATCAATGGAGTTTAAAATTTTCTGATTAAACCCTTCAATTGATATTTAAAATTAAAAGTATTCGATGGGACAAGAATCAGTCTTTGGGAGGTGGTGGAACTAGTTTGAATGTCTAATAGTACAAGAAAAATAATCTTTCCATGCAGCAGTTGTTATACTTATAGATGATGTAACAAATTTATGTAAGATGAAAAACAACAATTAAGAATTGATCGATGTTGAAGCCTTAGGGTCTTTCTATCAATATTTTGCAAAAAGGAACCGATAAAAGTTTTTGCATTGAAATATCACTCAATGAACTGATGGAGAAACTGTCTTAAAATTTTCATTTCAATTAGCAACATTTTTGAAGAGAAAATGGCATTGACTGTACTCTGCACTGAAAAACCTCCAATAAGAGTCCGTTTTTTGCTCAATAGGTTTGAAATGTAACTGCCTAACATTAAACAAAAGGTATTTTTTACATCATTTTCAGGTCACAAGTATTGAGTAGAACATCTTTACTTATACAACTTTCATTCTATTGCATATTTTCGCAATTCATCACTTGCAGTACCCGATAATATTATGAAGACAACATAAGGGATACAATTTAAGCATTTATAATATCTATAGTCAAATTCTGCATCACTGAAGTATAAACGATAAAGATTACCTTCAATCCCCAGATATTTATATGTGTATATATATTGCTCTGTGGAGATCAATATTCTGTGGATTCCATTCCTTTCTTATATATCTCAAATTGTTGCTCTATCCAAATTTTCCTTCAAAGCATTGATGATTCTCTGAATGTATAGTGCTTGGCAAATCCATCTGAGCATTGTTGACTCTGTTGAGCTAGACTATTCTGAATGAGCACTGATGACTCTGTAGAGCTAGATAGATCTAATTGCATCATGCATATTATGTATATAAATAAAATTCAACATATTCACCTTCATTTGGTTGCAAATATTTAATGATGATCAACCCAAACATTACAAGCAAATATCTGAAATAAATAAATTACATAACTTGCTTGCTGTGAAATAGTTGGATAATAGAATCCTAGGATAATTCTGTATAATTTGTTGATCAATGGCTTCAATGATTACTCAATTCTATATTTGAAGTTTAAGGACATCGTATTATTTCCTAATTCAATTCCAATAATTTGTTAACATACTCTTATTTCATAGTTCCTATCAATTTCTGTAACGCATGCATCACTTCTATTGAAAAGTAGAAAACACAGCTATTTAGGCCGCTGTCCTGGGCCATTAGCATCTGATGAAAGAATAAACCATTTTTCCTCAAATGGGTATTTAGAACTGGTTAAAATGGAAGTCCTCCAAGTTCTATTGAATACTATTGATTACATATACAAATCTGTATCATCAATGGTGTTTTCAATTTTGATTCAATAGACCATTTGCCAATTCAAACGGAGTTCTCAAATTTGACTTTGCATTTTACACACTTAGGTAAAGGGAAGCAACTCTAGACCAGATTCCAACATAAACTAACCAAACTGTAAAACTTGTATGGTTTCAAAAACTTCATCTTTGGTGAACTTTATCGAAATATGACCTTTTAGGTGTCCATTTTGTTTTGCTTTAGATCTCAACATATTTCATGTCAGGAAACTGATTTATAAGGGTTTCTTCAGTAAATATAATGACTTGTCCAGTGTCATGTGATCTTGATCGAGTGAAAATTTAAGGAATCAAAACAAAAGCTGAAAATTGGCAAATCATCTATTAATATAGGACTTTGTTTGGCAAAGTGGTAAAGATCAGTTTTTGGGAGGTGGTGGATTAACTTGGAATGTCTAATCACTTTGTATCATCTTACACAGGAAATAGGTACCAGGACTCATTTTCGGTTTAAATTTAATGATGGTTGCCATATGTGTACATGCAGCCAGTTTACAGCTACCAAGTAACTATACACTGGAACAACCATACACTAATGATAGATTTCATTGAAATTTAAACCCAAAACCAGTCTTGGTACCTATTTCCTGTGTACGATAATACATGGTGCTTATAACCCAAGACAAATAATCTAAATAAGAATTTCTCACAATTGAGGCCTTAAGTTCTTTTTATCCATATTTTGCACAAAGGAATTTGAATTAAATAATCACTTGATTAACTGTTGGAGAAATTGTTCCCAAATTTTTCATTTCCATTACCAACATTTTCAAGGGAAAATAGCGGTGCAAGTACTGCACAGAGAACAACCTCAAGCAAGAGTGCAACCTTTATCAAATCTATCAACTCAATGATAAATTTGTACCTTCCAACAAAGATAAATCTCTTAATAGAGGATAATATGAGAGCTGCTCCAACTTTGAGAACATTATGCTGTCCCTTGGAGAATGAAATTGATGCTATATTTCCGTTTTTACACGTCATACTTGTTGTCTTGTAGTTTCCCCATTATTTGTAATGACACACACTGCTTGAAGATGCTCGACATACCAGTTGAAACTGAATTTCTCAACAGATGTTGAAATTGTGTTTGAAATGGTTCCAAACACTTTCCTTATCCTTGGAAAAACAGATCTCTTCCATATCTTTTTACAACACACCAGTCAACAACGATATCTCCCATCCTCGTAGCGTCAAATGCTTCGTTTAACATGTCAGTGAAACATGCTTACAATATATAACCTCCAGAAGTATATAACAGACAACTTTTTAGTTTCCAAGCAATTCAAAACTAGACCAGTAATTTCTACCAAGTCCAAGCTTTGTCAACTTTGGTCTCCATTTGAATTGCCTTATTATTATTATTTTTTTAAATTTTTTAATCTTGAATTTTGCCCTTTTCTGCCTTATTGCTTCGGTATTCCTTGGCCTATATTTTCAATACAAACAGGAATTCCAGTTGATTATAATTAATGGGAAAAGTTTAAGTTCCAGCTTCCTAGCATTAAGTGCCCAAGAGTACGTACCCTCAAATATTACAACAAATTGTTGTTACATTGTTATGATTAACCTATATATATCTGAATTTAGTCTTGTGCACATTTACTCCTTTAGTTATAATGTGCACAGCATTTATGATTTGGGGAGGATCAACAGGTGATATTTTGTTGAAGAATTGTCATCCAAAATTCAGAAATGCTTTTTATATTATATCAAGCATTAATTTTTAATTCCATCATGCCAGAAATAAGCAATATTTGTCCTCGGGATACTGGTTTGAGTGTATTGTAAAAGTAATACTTCTACTTTGTGTGATAACAAGCTCAAATCGAGTCAAATATCTTAAAGAGATAGTAGTCTGCATGAAAAATCTCGCTAAAAATTATCAATCTGATCCTAATGATAAGTTACTGATGCAAGGTGCAGATCATTAAATCTTTGCAACATGTGTTGTTCCATATCAAGTTTTGTTCAAATTTCCCATCAACTGCAATGCTCCCGATTTCCTTGACGGATGCAACTCCTGGATTTATGTATTTCCAATATTCATCATGTCCTCTGTTACAGTAGGAAGTGTTTGCATCTAGATACTGACTGAATAAATCTTCAGCAATATATTTATGAATTAAGAGACATGTCTTTTACAGGAAAAAACGTCAAGCATTTGTCAGTAAATTTGTCTCACTTCATCTATGCATAGAGCTGATATGTATAAAAGCTATGTACTCCTTTGAAGTCACTTGTCACTCATACTCAGAAGACAAGATTTTGAGTGACCACACAGGTTTTGATAATTTAAAGGTGAAGTATTTCATAAGTATGTATACGAGTACATATTTAACAGTATATAAACGGAATAAACTGCATGCGCAAGGATGGTCCAGGGATTTGTTTGTGAAGTCAGCCATACAAAAATCATACCTCATGCGGTCTTTTTTTTCAAAATTGCCATCGATCATTATAACAATATGGGTTTATCAAAACACAACAGAACTCTGTATCTGTATTTTTCCTCTATACAGGACGTGTTTTAGGTTGTTTAAATACCAACCAGTGAGCATGGAACTTGGTATAACTGTTGGAAAGCATAAACAAAGCCCATGGCAATTCTTTACATGGACTTTAACGGTCGACGGCAGTTCAAATCTTTGGTGTTTCCATGAGTTTAACAAATACCTTTCATATTGCACGGAGTTGTTTCCAATCCCTTTGAGTTTCTCATTTTTGTTTTATAGTCATTTACATCTATTGATTATGACATCTCTTGAATCACGTCCCTTGATTCTTTTCTGAATTTAAGTAATCCTTAGGCAATCAAAGTGGTTATTTGCACCAAAAAGGATTTGAGAAGAAAACTTCATTATTTCACTAGCTTTCAAAACTTGTCTGACCAAAATGAAAGTGGCAAATTATCTGTGCTCATATTTTTATAAATCAAACAAAATCATGTCAAAAGAAAACGATGTCACTTTTCAGACCATATTACAAGAACAAGTTACAAGATGAGCCATTCATTCAAACTTAGTCAAAAGGAATGTACATATCAGACAATTTGGAAAATATATTTTAATTGAATTGTCATTTTCTTTGATTCCTCATTTCCAAGTTTTCAGATATTTCAATTTCAAGAATGTACACATTATGACCAATGACAGTTAGCTATATGTATCCTTAAAAGCATAAAATTTGACACCTGTCCAGTTTATTGTGCTGTTATATATACAAACGTTAATATACGTGTAGGTGAAAGTGAATTGAGTTGAAAAATCTGAAAGTTGTGTTGAAGAGATTTTTAGACCTCACATCACCCTACCACAAAAAGTTTGTGAAAGAGCCATGCTGGTGAACCTCTGAAAATCCAGATATCAAGAATAATCATAAATACATTCATCCAATCATTAAGGGATTATGATTGATTACTGATTGGTCGAGTTTCTGATTATAACAGAAAATCTGTTTGTTTTCCTAACCAACTGAACCAACTGAAAAACACTTTGATCTTCACTCACACAGATGAAATTCTCTTCCAAGAATTCACATAGGACATATGTATTGCATTTGAAGAGCCAATATATTTTACATTTGTTAAACAACTGACACACCTGTGAGTCTACTGTAGGTTGCATTTAAATGTAAACAACTATTAACTAATTCTGAGCTGAAGGTGTCAAGTTCATCAAAGATTTCTCATGCTGAATTTCACTGTTGTTTATAGCATATTAAAAAGTTGAATTGAACATTCCACACAAAAAGGGTGTACACTGCCTGATTTGAAAGTTTTATAAAAACAGGTAAATGCCTTTTCATGGTATTAACCATTTAATAGATCTTTTCATGCAATGTAAAAATGAAATAATCTCTTTTAAACCCAAGTACCAGATGTGACTTTTTATTCTCTGCAACTTTATAACTGAGAGCTTAATCATTCGAACCGGTGATTTTTCTCTTTCAACATTAATATCTACTCTATTTAAAGACCTGTTGATGGTTTTGAAGTTGTTTCATTTTTTTTCATACTAATTTGTCCATTATGTATCTATTTTGTCTGTAGCAGAATCTTTTATTTCCCTTCTTTGATGAAGCAATTTCACTGATATGGTTGATTCTCCTTTCAACTCGAAGTCAAAATTTTGACAATAGAAATTCCTTAAATAAAACACAAGGCTGTCTTTATATTCCATTAATTTTGAATCACAACTGCAAGGATTTCAATATGTACAACTGCTCACCAAGCATCAAAATTGTTGATTTAGTTATAAAATCTGATCAGTTTCCTTTCAATCCATTATGTTCATCTGTTTATATACAAGCTCCTTTCAGTATGATGATGTGAGAAACTTATCTTTTTTTTAGAATCTGTCAAATTTGTAGGTCAGGACAGATTTTTGCTTTGAATGTAGATGTGGTCATAAAAAAAATGTGAAGAAAATTCACCTTATAGAAGAATATAAAAGATATTTTGGTCTCTTCCACTACTTTGAAAAAAAAAAACCAAAAAAAAACAAGAACCAAGTTCCAACCTGCGTTCTTGTGACAACCGTCATGAGCAGGAAAATGATCCATTATCTTGAGTTGACAATACACTAAGCATTATGAGCTTATACACATGGAAAAGACAAACACTCTAAATTCCAAAACTTCATGGAAAAGGTTATTTTCAATTCCTGGTGTACAGTAAATATCTCAGCTTTTCACAATATACAAAATGTTATAGCGCAGAATAAACAAAACATCATGTCGCATGGGGCAGACACATTTGTGATGTCAAGCGGACAATTGAAACTTAAAAGATAGCCATAAGTGCAAATTTCTTTGGATGGCATGCATTTGAAGATGAATACGATTCACACCTGGAAACATCACTTTTTTGAAAGACTGTGTTAAAAAAAGGCTCCTCCATTCTGTGCAAGAAATTAATTGTTTATTCAGGTTTGAAGTTTATTCATATAAATTAATCTCTACAGTGGCTATTTATAGGCAAGTCATGATTTCATTCCGAGTTTTATTTCTATTTTTACATTCATGATTAAACGACAACTGCTAATGTAATAAAATGGAAATTATGGCATTGTACATAAAAAAGCTAAAATCTGAACGGTCCAAATGATATACCATTGATGATCCCATGAGACTTTTTTACATAATGATGTGAAATTTGTTGAGAAAATTCTGTATGTCTTTAACGCCTGAATGGAGGTCCGCCTCCACGTGGAGGTCCACCAGGTCTTGCTCTTTTGATGGGTGGTCCTCTGCTGTCAGATGGTGCTGGTCTTCTACCTCCAGCACTGAAACCTTCCCTATCTCTTCCTCTTTCTTCCCTCGGAGGAGGTCCCCTTGGAGAAGGTGGACCTCTTGGGGGTGGTCCCCTTGCTGGCCTTGAAATGTTTGATTCTCGTGAAGAACCTAAAATTTTCGAATGCAAACTGATAATTCATCATAAAGTGAAATTAAGACAGTCTGTTTCTGGATAAGACAGCTGAAAAATGCTGTTAAAAAGCCTTCGGTATCTGTAATTATGTTTTGTAATATTTGATTAATACATACTGGTGCTGCTTCCATCTTTGAAATTTTTCGTCAGCTGTATAAAAATAATTGTTAAATGCCAGAAATAGTACTGTCTTTGTCATTTGTTTTGAATACAATCAATTGCTCCATTTGATGGGAGATGACCAATTCAAATTGAGACAGCAAACTTTCTGTTAAGTAATTACATGAAATAATTATCTTGAGACCTCTATGTTTTGATGTGTTATGCTGAAAACAAGACAACTATTTTAACTTAATACAAAAGCAAAACGGAGAAAGGAGAAATTTAACAAAAACAAAATTTCTTTGTTACTTATTCATAGACCTTCAAGTCATTAGATGTACATTATGTATAGAAGGCAATTTTTTTTTATCATTTTCAATTTTTCTATTAAAGGCTGACTTCAATCAACTACAGTAGAACTTCGATGGCTCGAACTGCAATATCTCAAACACCATGGATGTCTTGAACCCATTTTCTAATCCCTTTATTCAAGTTTATACATAGTTCGACCTCGATAGCTCAAACACACCTCTATCTCGAATGTTATTATCGGTCCCTTGGTTGTTCCAGTCATCAAAGTTCAACTGTATATTCAAAATTTCTGTATACATGAATACATGAATTCTCAATGAAATTTTAATATCTAATGCAAGGTTTGCAATGCTCTAAATGCATCCTTGAATATTGGTCGTTTCCCTACATAGCAAAATCATCCAAATTTCTTATTATTGTCCGAAAACATACAGGTTGCATTTGTGAAAACTTGGGAAGAAATCACAGATATGATACAAGTAAGCTTTAATAATCTGATTTAGCAGTATTTTGTACTTTTTCAGGAAAAAAGTTGATTCATTATCATGCAGGCCTAAAAGTAAACTTTAATTTCAGGTAGCCAGTTGGCCACTATTTCAATAAAGGGCTACGCCGAGCGCAGCATGATACGACCGCAGCATGTCGATCACTGAAATTTCCACAAAAGTAGTTCAAAGTGAATGTGGACACAGTAAAGAGCTTGACACAATAATTAGATGGACACAAAAAGAAGCTTGACACAGTTATTAACTGGAAACAAACTACAGAAAAAATAAACCCTTTTGATCACTTATTGATAAAAAAAACTGTAAGAGCTATGCAAAATATGTTACTATCAACTAACACTTTACATCCATAGAAATAAAAAAAATCCTTCGAAATCAGATGAAAAATAAAGATTTGACATACTTAGAATAAAGGGCTACGCCAAGCGCAGCAAGATATGACCGCAGCATGTCGACCACTGAAATTTCAACAAAAGTAGTTTAAAGTGAATGTGGACACAGTAAAGAGCTTGACACAATAATTAGATGGACACAAAAAGAAGCTAGACACAGTTATTAGCTAGAAACAAAATAGGGAAAAAACCCTTTTGATTACTTACTGATAAAAAACCGTAAGAGCTATGCAAAATATGTACTATCAACTAAAACTTTACATCCATAGAAATTCAAAGAAAAAATCCATC
>MJUU01019708.1:26008-40083 GCA_002080025.1 Modiolus philippinarum
CCTACACAAAGCTTCTGACAAAATTTCAAGTTTGTATCATTTACCATTGCAGAGAAAAGCTTTACGAAAGTTGTGACGGACGGAATTACGGAATGACGGACACAGGTAAAACAGTATACCCCCTCCTCCTCCGGAGCGGGGGTATAATATGGAAATGCCCATGTATTAAAATATTTATTACATACTTCCGATAGCATAATATGAGAGGAAGTAAACGGTCAATATTTTCACAACCCGGGAAAATATCGACTGTTTACTTCCGGTCATATTGAGCATGCAAAAATGACATTATTTTTACTAAGTATGTAATAAATAATCATATTCTGCTCTGTTGGCCTATTTTCTTTTTTGTCATATTCTCACAAAATGAGTATTTTACGTAAAGGACTTTTTCATATTTATTTCTGTAAAGTTTCGTTTCATACATTATTCCTATTGAATGTGCTTCAGTGGCTTCAGTTGAAATGATCAAAGTGATTTTCTCATACAGGTCCTAATGTTAATTTATGTTCAAAGCTGGCAGCCATGTTTGTCGTCAGAGCAATCTTCATGAAGAACCTTCCATATATAGTTCTAGTATTCTACTTTAATTTGCTTCAATAATTTCAGAGTAACGAATGAAAATGATTTCCAAAAGGGTCCGATGTAAACATGTTCTGCACTGACGGCTCTGTTTGACCCTAACAGAATATGTAAAGAATCTTCCATGCATAATTTCTATTAAGTTAATTTGAATTTGCACCAGTTGTTTTAGAGATGATGAAAATGTACCGAAAGGATGGCAACAGATGCTAAGTGATGGTAATAGCTCATGCTGAGCTAAAAATTGACCAAACATTCCTGGAAAATAAGATACACAACTATGCGATAGACAACAGATAGACATTTATACAATATAGATAAAGACTGAGTGTTTACCTGGTCCACTAAATCTCCCTGGTGGTGGTCCACTTGATCTACCACTGTCTGGAAAAATAAACATTTTTTTTATTTATAATAACATTTACTGAGTCTCTGAAAGAAGATATGGCTAAATTCAATAACATTATCATAATTGTTTACAAAATGATTAAGAACTCCTGACTCCTGTACATTTTTCATTTTAATTCCACCATTTTAAACTGGTTAACTCTTTTCCAAATTTTATTCCTTAACTTTCTACTGTTGTTGTTGTACAACAAACACCATGCATGCTTTGACTCTATTTAAAACAAGTTGTTCTAAAAATTGTCAGTGTAAAGTGCACAATACATTCTTCGTCAATCATGCAAAGCTGAAGATGAATAGGGCAATAGTAAGAATGTGATATCCATGTAATGAATAATGTCAAATAGTTCTAGAATAAAATTAAAATTTTACCAAAATTAAAATAAGACTAAAAGACTATCACAATCATTTGGTCATGCTATCACACGGATATAAACTTGGTCAAAGGTTAAACATCAAAAGAGATAAACAAAAATTTCTATAGTTTCTAGCAATTTAGCCAACGCCTCAGCAATGTGATAAAATATTTCTCATCTCTAGAGAACACAACTCAAGTGAAATTTCTGCCAAATCTATTTGGAACATAATCCGCAGTTATGTCATTAGAGAAACATTTTCTACAACTGAAATAAGTAAAGTAATAAATTGGTCCCATGTTAGACTATGTTCTGCGCTGGCAGCCATTTCGGCAATCTCCATAAAAGACCTTCCATACATCATTCCTGCAGAGTTTGGTTCAATTTGCTTCAGTAACTTCAGAGGAGATAGCAAATATATGCTTTTCCCATGGGGTCCCATGTTAAACTATGTTTTGTGCTGGCGGCCATGTTTTTTCACGGATCAAAAAATTTCGGCAAACTAAGTAAAGGACCTTCCATACATCATTCATGTAAAGTTTGGTTCAATTTGCTTCAGTTACTTCAGAGGAGAAGCAGATATTTGCTTTTCCCATAGGGTCCCATGTTAAACTATGTTCTGTGCTGGCGGCCATGTTTTTTCACGGATCGAAAAAGTTTCGGCAAACTAAGTAAGGGACCTTCCATACATCATTCATGTAAAGTTTGGTTCCATTTGCTTCATTAGCTTCAGAGGAGATAGCAAATATTTACTTTTCGGATAGGGTCCCATGTTAAACTATGTTCTGCGCTGGCGGCCATGTTTTTTCACGGATCGAAAAAAATTTCGGCAAACTAAGTAAAGGACCTATCATACATCATTCCTGTAAAGTTTGGTTCCATTTGCTTCAGTAACTTCAGAAGAGATAGCAAATATTTGCTTTTCCAATAGGGACCCATGTTAAACTATGTTCTGCGCTGGCAGCCATGTTTTTTCACAGATCGAAAAAATTTCTGCAAACTAAGTAAAGGATGTTCCATACATTATTCCTGTAAAGTTTGGTTCCATTTGCTTCATTAGCTTCAAAGGAGATAGCAAATATTTACTTTTCCCATAGGATCCCATGTTAAACTATGTTCTGCACTGGCGGCCACGTTTTTTCACGGATCGAAAAAATTTCGGCAAACTAAGTAAAGGATGTTCCATACATTATACCTGTAAAGTTTGGTTCAATTTGTTTTAGTAGCTTCAGAGGAGATAGTAAATATATGCTTTTCCAACAGGGACCCATGTTAAACTATGTTCTGCGCTGGCAGCCATGTTTTTTCACAGATCGAAAAAATTTCGGCAAAATAAGTAAAGGATGTTCCATACATTATTCCTGTAAAGTTTGTGTAATTTCCACATACATTTATTTCCGAATGGAGTATCGTAGAGAGCCAATGAAAACAGTTCTGTATAGGAAATTCCTTCCTCTGACGCATTGTTTACGTGTTACAAAAATAACCGCACAATTTCATTGGTCAAAAGCGAAAATCCCGACCTAGTATAGAAAGTCTATATATTGACGACCGGCAGTGAAAGAAATACCGGAAGTAGTCAATGAATCGACGACCGGCAGTAAACAAAAACTTATCTGGGTCGTCGATATAGTGAGGTCCTGCAGTACTAGGGTTAATAGCTCGGAAACAGTAAGAGCTACACCAAATCTGTCGACATACTGCTGAAAGCCTACAATGAGAGGAATCTAGAGAAAAAAATCCCACTGAAATCAGATGAAAAATAAAAATTTTAGGTCATCTGTATATTCACAATTTTTGCCCCCTTGTGCCCCTCATAGCTTGGGGAAAAAAACAAGTTATCAAAAATCTGATGGTGCAGCGCTACGTTAAATTTCATAAGGAATCCATTGCAAAAAACTGCATCAAAATCAGACTAAAAATTTTAAAAAATAAAATATTTGAAATTCGCCCCTTTTTGGGCCCCATTTATCTTGTGAACAGTACATGCCACATGAAATCCGTTGGCATACTACTGATAGGAAATTTCCTCAGGAGGACACTGAAAGAAACCCCATCAAAATCTGATAAATAATAAAGATTCTACAGTCAAATATGTGAAAACATCAAACAAGTTTTCAAAAATCTAATAGCTGAGCGCCACATTAATTTTTCACAAGGAATCCATTGAAAAATCCCCTGTTGGGCCCATTTATCTTGTGAGCGGTCCGTGCTATGTGAAATCCATTGGCATACTCCAGATTGGAAATTTCCTCAGGAGCACACTTAAACAAACCCCATCAATATCCAATAATTAATAAAGATTCTACAGTAAAAAATGTGAAAACACCCAATTTCACCCCTTTTTCTAAAACGGGCGGGGCCACCAAATCAAAATCTATGTTTAGGCGTGTGCCAAGATACATCATACTAAAATTTCATAATGATCCGTCCACTAGAAGCAAGGCTATGATGTCCACAGACGCTGACGACGCCAACACCATACCAATATACGACCGCAAAATTTTTGCATTCATATAAAAACTTGGCAAGCCTCATATTAAACATTTGCAAACTTTATTGAATTTGATGCAAGAATTTCATAATCAACTTAGGTCTTGTTGTAAAAACTGTATTTCTCCCATTCTCAGCAGTTGGTTAAATGTGTACCCGACTTTTTAACCAACAAGCTTTAAGAGATTTCCTGCCATTTTAGATTACTCATGTTTTAAACGCATTTCATGGGAGAAAAAATTTCTCATTCAGCTAGGTCACGAGTAAAAAATATTTCTTCCAGCTTGATAGAAAATTTTTACTACTCGCTTAAGCTCGCATGTTGAAAATCTAAATTTTCCTTTATAGCAGGAAGAAATATTTTTAACTCACTCCTACCTGAAGGAGAAACTATATAAACATCACCATATATTTAGTTGAGATGTATGCAATATTTACCTCTGTAAGAGTCATAGTCTCTTGAAGGGGGTCCTCTGTCCCTTGGTGGTGGTCCTCTATCATCATAACTTCTACTTGGAGGGCCTCTGCTGCTTCCAAAATCCCTGCAAAAATTAACATCAAATTTTCTAAATATTTTTGAATGTAAAAATAAAAATGTATTTCTGGAATGCAAAATTTACTTAAAAATCCAATATAATTACAAATTATCTTTAATTCCATTTATCGTTTCATTTAATGCTGACGAAAAGTTATGCATACATGTATGAAACTTTTTTATTTAGAATGGAACTTACTAACAATTTATTAAAAGTATTGTGAACAAAAATTTTGACTTGAAAAGACCACAATACTAAGACTTATATGCAGCTGCAGTTGAAATTTCAACCAATAAAAGATACTAGTTCTATAGTTGGAAGCTGAAATACAAAAATTTTCAATGCAGGGATGATTTTAGCTCTTTTCAAATGGGTCCCCCGTCCAACAAATTGGGAATTTCGCATCGCGACAACTAAAATTGGGAAAAATGAAAATATATCAAATACTGCAACATACGTTTGTATAAACCAAGAATATGTGTAAGTACACACAACAAGAGTTTGAAGAATGAAAAGTATCATTACACCAAAGCCATTAAGACTATATTTTACACATTTTTTCAAAAATTAAGACTATATTTTATATAGTTTTTCAAATTACACCAGATTTGAATCTTATCAAGCTGATCATCAACGAAAGAAGTACTGCTCTTTTCCTATATGAAAGCAAATCAACATTCTGTCAGAAATTCTTTGGTTGTCTGCAAATAAAGATGACTTACACATTTAAATATTATCACCAAAATCAAATCCTTCATACCCAACTTAGTGATAAATATACCTCATTCCATGAAATTTCTATGCATTCATTCATTAATCATACAGTAGGTCATTTCCATGTTTCGTTTTAACTAGTAGAAATGAGAGCACCCCATATGAAGTGCAGTTCCAAATTCTCATCCAGTTAAAAGTCCCAGTTTCAGAAACTCTGATTTCAAGTCATAACTATTCAATATTTATTTCAATGCAAACTATATCTTTGGCAATGAGAGCATTTGCACGTTAACACGTAATGGATGAAAGTCTCGAATTTTAGACACGACAATGAACGATAACAACATGTTTTCAATTCACTTTACGCATTCTGAATTTCAAGATGTTCCCTTATGGACATTTGCGATCTCAGACATTTTGTTCATCTTCAGGGTGGTCGTAAATAGCGTAAATTGCATTATTTAGTTACTTCTGGACGTTACTGTGATGTTTTGAGTAATTTCCGGTTCTGACAAAAGGCGACACGGATCGGAACGAAAGATTCACCGGAGACGGAAATGAAAAAAATCCGGATNTTAGATCAAGAGGAATCCAAAGAAAAAAATCTCATTGAAATCCGATGAAAAATAAAAATTCTACATAATCTGCAAATTCGCAATTTTGGCCCCGTTCGGCCCCTCATAGCTGGGAAAGGAAACAAGTTACCAAAAATCTAATAGCTGATTGCTATATTAATTTTTCGCAAGGAATCCATTGAAAAAAACTGCATCAAAATCGGACTTAAAATAAAAAAATTATTTATTTTGAAATTTGCCCCTGTTGGGCCCCATTTATCTCGTGAGTGGTACATGCTACGTGAAATCCGTTGGCATACTCCAGATTGGAAATTTCCTCAGGAGCACACTGAAACAAACCCCATCACAATCCAATAAATAATAAAGATTCTACAGTCAAATATGTGAAAACACCTTATTTAACCCTTTTTTGGCCCCTAATTCTGAAATGGGTGGGGCAAAAACCTAAAGGAAAAAAACGTTTCTCAAGAATGTTCCAAGAAACATCATACTAAGATTTGAAAACAATCCATCCACTAGAACCAAAGTTATGCTGTCCACAGACACGAAAATACCTAATTTTACCCCTTTTTGGCCCCTTTTTTGCCTCTTTTTCAAAAACGGGTTGGGCAGGGAATGCGAAATTAAAACCCGGGTTTAAGCTTGTGCCAACAAACATCATACTAAAATTTGATAACAATCCGTTCACTAGAACTAAAGTTATGCTGTCCACAGACGCCGACGCCGACGCCGACGCCAGCGCCATACCATAATACGACCGCAAAATTTTTGCGGTCGTATAAAAATCCAATATAATTACAAATTATCTTTAATTCCATTTATCGTTTCATTTAATGCTGACGAAAAGTTATGCATACATGTATGAAACTTTTTTATCTAGAATGGAACTTACTAACAATTTATTAAAAGTATTGTGAACAAAAATTTTGACTTGAAAAGACCATAATACTAAGACTTATATGCAGCTGCAGTTGAAATTTCAACCAATAAAAGATACTAGTTCTATAGTTGGAAGCTGAAATACAAAAATTTTCAATGTCAAATAAACTTTGGGATAACCTTTTATCTCATACAATCCAAGGGGTATGATTAAAATTTAAATGTCTCAAAATAACTCCTGTATTGTACATGAGAAGACAAGATGTGTTTGTGAAACACTACATATGCCCCAGATTCTACAGTAAATATTTGAAAATACCCAATTTTACCCCTTTAGACCTCTGTGACTGACCTTTGACCTATTTTTTTGCATATTCATGTTTCTCTTGACTAGACCTATACATCTGCCAAATATGAAAAGTCTACCTTATATAGTTCAAAAGTTATAGCCAAGGTTAAAGTTTCGGACCCACAGACACACAGACAAACAGGACAAAAACATTATGCCCCCCGATCATCGATCTGGGGGCATAAAAGGACAGCTATACAAATATCTAGTATGTGTCTATACCTAGATTAGACTGTGAAGTGATTGGATAGTGAGAACACAAATCGTCACATGATTTCTTTACATTTTACACAGTATACCATTTGCTTTCTAAAAGAATCAAATGGTGTTAAATTGAACACATATGTAGCATTAGTACAAATGACATATTTTTGGCTTCATGAACCTCTATTTTCTGTAAAATCGAAATGTACAAATAAATCTTGCAATAACAGTATCCTGAAAGTTTAACTAGGATGTGGCTGAAAAATTATGAAGGAGACCAAAGATTAGAAGTTTGGTGGGAATGTGACTTATTTTAAAGCAATTGCAGAAAAATAATTGTCTTTAATAAATAAGCAATTTTGGCTTCATTGACATCAAGATTTCAAGTATAAAATGCACAACTATATCATGTTAAGAACATATCCTTTAAGTCTGGTAAGATTGAAGGATTCAGACAAGTTGTCCATTTAAAATCAATAGATGGGACATGATGAACAGCTTAGATCATGAACAGGTCTTACATTACAAGAGCATGTTATTTCAGCCTAGTGAAGAACTCCTGTAATTCTGCCATCACACAGTAGCAACAATGTGCAGAATTGATTACACTGAAAAGACTTGTAAAACATGTAGTAAAATCCCCAAGCTGATGTGCAAAAATATCTCCTTTGTTTGAAAGATGAACTGAAGCATTTCAGCTTGGCATTACCTATTGTATTGTACAAAATTCTGGGCCAAAGAAGGAAATATTTTCCTTAGGCAGTTTAATCAAGAATTGATTGAAAATAGGAGTGCCTCAAGGCAGATTCACAGGTGTACAATAAAATGGGTATTGGTAAAATGAAATGCTTCAGTTAATCTATTTTGGTACATTAGCTAATAATACTCAGGGGTTTTACTACAAGTTTCGCAATAACACTGTCCACCTACACAAACTAATCCATATAATACTCTAAACTTTTTTCTTTTTGTGATGTTTGTAAATGTTTAATGAAAATGTTTATAGAAAGAGACATGCCCACTGCACAGGCTTGTATTTACAATAAATGAATGGTTGCACAGCCAAGCTGATAGACAAGGGTAAACAGAAACATCTATCATTGCTTCAGCATGGAAATTTTTATAACACATAATTAATAAATGACTACTATTTTTCTTACCAGGCTTTTGCAGGTGTTCAAAGACATACACATAGATTTACAGACAGACATATACATACTCACTACACACAGGCAGGTTCTATCTATACTTCTAGCAAAGGTAGGTGCATGTTAGCTCAAACGTATTTACTTATTATACTGAGAAATGAAATATTTCAATTATAATAATGCAGAACTGTATTTAGCAAATATGCAAATAATTTACTACTTTTTCTAAAGAATTTCAAAATAAAACAGTAATTACCATAAAATATCAATTAAAAGGATAAATACATCATATTAAAACAAGAAAAGCCAATGACAAATGAAATATTTCCCACTTCAATAGCTAAATGTATGATCACTTGTCCTTCTGAGTTGCACGTATTAAAATTTTCAGTGAAAAAAAACACAAAAATATACTTTCCCTCCAGTTTAATAGTTTTTAGTAGAGATGAGAACTAACTAGTTAAAAGTTTATTTTTAGTGCTAGGGATTATACTGGGTACACCGCATGCTAAAATACACCACACACACATATACATGTACATACCGAGGGGGAGATAAATCTCGACTCATTGTGCTGCCACCATAACCATCTCGTAGTCCCATACCAGATGAATCCCTAGATGAGCCAGGTACATACCTGGATGGGGCATAATCACGTCCTGGTGGATCTCTGCTGTATCCATCTCTACTGGAGTAGTCATCTCGCGACATTGGTCCCATGTCCCTTGATGAACCAAAACTGTTCCTGCTAGGTCCTCCACTACCAAAATCCCTGCTTGGAGGTCCATAATCCCTGCTGTAAACAATTAAAAGCACTTCAAATTTAATTTTGAAAACAATAATTTCTTTCATGAGGCATTAAAAACATTCCCATCTAATCATATCTTTTTTTAAAATCTGCTAAAAAGTGACATCATGTTTTCAGGTTGCCATATCAAGCGAAATTCTCCATTTCTTGTAGTTTATACATGTATATAAATTGTGTTTTGAAGTGTAAGCCTACAAAATAAATATATATTAAACACCAAAATTCAAATATTAAGAAAACTAATGCTTTGTTAAACTAAGGCAAATGTCAAGGTCAAAATATCTGCAATAAAGACATTTCTAAAAGCACCCGTCGTAAGAAAGTTACAGATGCAAAGTAACTAACACTAGGAAAGCAACTCTAAGGGACAAAGTTCAAGTTTTTACCATAATAAAAATATTGTCTTAAGGTGGTACGGGGGTCTAAAATTCTGTCAGATAGAATTTTCTGATTTTTTCATGATTTACCCTTTGTTATTAGAGCATACAAAAATAAAATAAAAATAAGGGGTCACCGGCCATATAAGAATGAAATATGAAATGTAAAACTCTATTTTGGTTGAAATAATAGAGAAAATTAGCGAAAATTTAAATTATTTAAGTTACATCAGATAGAATTTTTTTTAATTTGGTAAATCAATAGCTTATGTACTGTCCTTCAATTTCCACGAAAAAAATTTGGGGGTCACCGAACTTATTTTTGAATAAATGGCAAAAACTCATTTTCTCCTATTATTTCTATACAAATTATCTCCCCTTAATGGAACAGGAGTTAGCTGAAAGGTTCAATATTTTGCGTGGTTACTTAATAAAAGTGGCATATTTCATCAAATTTAACTATTATAAGACATTGAAAATTGTTTTTGCAATGTTCCCATAGTGAAGTCCATTGTAAGTCACATGCGCAAGAATGATTCAAGTTAAAGAAGTAACCATAGGAATAAAAGTAATTTTGGAAGAGTTTATCAATGTGTAAATATGGAAGACTTACTCAGAAACTGAAGGACTTAATGTAAAGTTTGTGAGTGAAAGGCCATGTTTACATATCCATAAACTCCCCCAAAATTACTTTTATTTCTTATAGTTCCAATTCATTGGACCTAAAATAATGTTATCACTAAATTTGATGTCACCTTATACTACAGTCTTTAACCTCGGAGTGTATTCATGGGCAAGAACTGTTTATCGGAAAACAAATTCTTTGTTTTCCATGACGCTAATGGATGAAATTGGGCGTTGTATTTACAATTGGAATTATTTTATAATATGAGGTATCTAACACTTGAAATATAACTCAAGATTTTAAAAAATTTCCCTTGGAGCAAAGTCAAGATTAAAATGCCTAAATATATATGGGATCTCTAGAAAACTCTCACATACCAGATATGAACAACCTAGTACAAAATAACTATCCTCTGGATAACTTAACAGTGACTATAATTATTGTACTCTCAGAGACATTTCCTCTTACAATGTCTTAAGGATACAACACACAACCAAGCAACAAATACCAACATCTTAGCACTTCAGGACTCTATACCACATTGTACTAGAAACAAGGTTAAAACTTCAGCTGATGCCAATTCAAGGAGTATGACAATATCATCTTGAAGAATTTGTTCAGACAAGTTAAAAAATAAATCCCATTTCAGGTTTTGAGTGTCATTATATTGTTTTAGCCCAAAACATTAACAAAAAATTTTACTCTGTGGTCTGTGCCACTGACATCTCAAAGAAGCTGAAATAAATCACATGGATGAGGATGCATGCAAGAAAGCAAACTAGATACAGGTAGAACCAGCATGCAATATACAAACCTGGAGGGTGGGCCACGATCTCTTGATGAAGGTCCTCTGTCATAACTATAGTCCCTAGACCCATAGTCTCGGGATGGTGGAGGTGGTGTGTAAGCACTTCTTGACTGTGTGGGATAATCACGACTTGAATAGTCTCGTGATGATGTTCTACTAGGAGGCATGCGGCTGCAAAACAAACAACAAAACAAACCATGCAAGAATTACTGTGAATTACTCCAAAGACAATCTATAGTTAAAAATGAAAATAAATGAGGGCAGGCAAAGACCAAAATTGGAAACTAATAAGAGCCAGCTAAATGAATCTGAATGAAAAGGCAAAACATATAGTTTCCAATTAAAATTTCATATCTTAATTTTCACAATGGGTCAAGTAGTTTTTAGATGAATTACATAAGTAGTCTTATAAATATAACATACATGTATGACCTTAAAGCCAGAATCATGACACAGATGTAAAGATTGCAAAATGTGACATTCTATAAATAAATTCTCTCTGATCTCATATATCAGGCTAATTTGGAAGCAGTGTCCTATTAAAAGCAATTCACAGTAATTGAACTTAAAAATAATAAAGCAGGGCATACAACACTACAATCTACATAGATACAATAAATGTTATATATTAATAAACAAACATGATACATCAATATCTAAAGATCCTTAGCCATGTAACTAGATGTAATCCATAGTTTCAACATTCATTGTATACAATCCATATTTGAATTTTTGAACATTTGATTTGTTTATTCTCTTTTCAGTCACATTTTGCAATCAAAGGTATCTGCTCATTCACTAGCTTTTACTCAGCTTCCCATTCAGTAAAAAAATCAATAAATCAATCAAATCAATTTGATGTGTATTAATACATAAGTTGAGATGAATTAATTTTGAATAAGTGTACTAAATAGAATGTATAAAGAATCAATGTACATATAGGTATGTAAAAGCCAAATACATAAAAATAAAACAAATATATATCACTATTATGATGGTTTGATTAATAAAAAAAAAATTCTACTATAATCTTTTGTGGTCATCTTGAAGTTATGTTTTTTACTGTTAATTTCACAAATGTGTTTAGTAACCTATTGCTGTGTAAATAGAAAATGCAAATGATAAAAGAATAATATAATCTAGAAGAAGAATTTGATTTATAACAATTTTCCTATTACTGAATGTGCACAAAAGGTTTCTCAATAGAAGTTTGACCTTCAAGATAGAAAGTTTATATACCCATTCATTGTATTTGTCCTGGATATGGGCCAGTTTACCTGATGTCAATTTCAAGAAGAAACAAGTCAAGTTCACCCAAACTTGTTTTTATATTGGAAAAACCAATCGAGAATAAACATGCATTTTTCATTAATTAACCTGATATACTCTTTAAACCACTACTACTATAATTAGAATTTGTCCCTCCTCTTTATCCTTGATAATGATAATGTTTATTCTAATGCACTTATGTTTGTAACACTAATTTTGATTGGATGGCATCTGAATTTTGAGGGGGTAAAATCCAAGATTTACCGTTGGAACCAATAGCAACGTTATGGCGCAGATGCACACCAAACTTCCTGTCATTTAAAAATCGATTTTGAATGAATTTTTCCAGATTTGCATTAGAATAGAGATAACCAAACTGTATTTTAGGATCCTCAAGGGGTAAATCTAAGATATAACTGCCCAGTGGTTGCGGTAGCTTTAATTTTTAAGCGTGAAAAAAACGCGAAGGTCCCAAAAATTTGCGTGCAACATCAAAAAGTTTGCGTGCAACGGTCAAACGTAAATACAATAGCAGAACAGCACACTGGACGGTATTTCCTGGACAATAAAACGAAAATACCAATGTGTAGATTCTAAATGCCTACAGAGAACAATTTCCAGTTTACAAATGCATTGTACACGAAAAACATTTGTGCATTCGTTTTATTTTTAGCCTGGAATGTGAAGTTGAAGGTCATATATTAGATTCCGTATTCTGATTGGACGATATTATGAGGGGCTATTTCAGAATGGCCTTAAACAGACTGAACTTGCAAATCTTAATGCAGTCGAATCTGCAAACTACGGAAAACGATATTAAAAGAAAGTCCAATTCTTCAATGTTTTATCATACGAGATTCGTCCCGATTTTGCGAGTCAAATTCTACGATTTTTTGGAAGATGTGAGATTTGAATGCCGTCGTAGTATTTTGAAATTACCCATCATTTTGACAGTCGATATTTTTAGATTTTTTAGAACTTTTTGGGATTGGTTTGATGCAATGCCGACTAAAGTTGAGAGTGGAACCGTGATTTTACCAATCAGAAACAGTTTTTGGAATTTTCAGAATGCAGAGGAAATGGAAACATTCCCGAATTATGAAAATAAGTTTTGGTCAAATGTTCTTCCACTTGGCGGTCAGGTCATTTCCTTGCGTGCCGAAAACGCAGAGATGTAAAAAATTTGCGTGAATTCTGCTTTTTTTTGCGTGAAAAACGCAGATTTTTGCGTTAATGCGACCGCTGAGTCTGCCGCAAACATCTGTTTTCTAGCTCCTCAAACGTGTCGCTAGTAAACTCAGTTTGCGACAGTAAAATCTACAGTTTATACCCTCAGATCCTTACATACAGTTGGTTATCTCTTAATTTCAAAACCTTAAAATAGTCGAGGTGTAGTTAACAGTAATTCTTAAGTATTTTTTTTCAGGTTGGCGTAACACAATATGATTTAAATGCCTGACCTATAAATAAAATCAATGACCTATTGAGGAATACTTAAATGTCATTTGTAAACATTTTAGGCAAAGACACCAACCTAATGATCAATTCTTACAGCAATAAGATTACTGACCACATTTGTAAAATTAACAGTAAATGTAAATATTCATTTAAACTTCATGAGTTTTCCACTTCATTTTTGGTAAGTGAACTAGATAATTTGTTAATTATGTTTAAGTTATCATTAGAAAGTAGTAAAATGTTTTCCATTCTAATTTCAAATTAAAATCCATTTGTAGGCTTCTGTTACAATCTTGGAGAGGATGAGTCAAATTATGTTAATAATGTGCATATCATTGTTAAAACTTCTATAGTATTTTCCATTCTTATTCAAAATTAGATAACAAACCTGTCCATTGGTGGACCTCTGTTATAATCCCTGGGAGGGGATGGATTGTAATCTCTAGAACGTGGAGGTGGCCCATTAAATCTGTCACTTTCACCTACAGC
>MJUU01019708.1:41576-55779 GCA_002080025.1 Modiolus philippinarum
TCAAAGACCACTTATTTTTTGGAATTCTACCTAGCAACCATACTTAAATTGTTTATTTAGTTTAGGAAAAACATTTTCATCAACTGGATTTCAAAAATATTTATTCCAATTTTGGTTAATTTCCTGAAAGTCTCAAAGACCACTTATTTTTTGGAATTCTACTTAGCAACCATATATCCTAGAATTCTTTTAGTAAAAATAATGACTATCAATAGGCAGATTTCAAAGATAATGAAAAAAATTATGCCAAGGGTGTATAACTACTGTTTTCTGTGTCAAACAGGGAGTGCGGGGATAGCTGTCGTTTCCGACAACATCTAGTTTATATTGGAAAAACCAATCGAGAATAAACATGCATTTTTGATTAATTAACCCGATATACTCTTTAAACCACTACTACTATAATTAGATCTTGTCCCTCCTCTTTATCCTTGATAATGATAATGTTTATTCTAATGCACTTATGTTTGTAACACTAATTTTGATTGGATGGCATCTGAATTTTGAGGGGGTAAAATCCATGATTTACTGTTGGAAGCAATAGCAACGTTATGGCGCAGATGCACACCAAACTTCCTGTCATTTAAAAATCTATTTTGAATGAATTTTTCCAGATTTGCATTAGAATAGAGATAACCAAACTGTATTCTAGGATCCTCAAGGGGTAAATCTAAGATATAACTGCCGCAAACATCCGTTTTCTAGCCGTCGCTAGTAAACTCAGTTTGCGACAGTAAAATCTACAGTTTACCCCCTCAGATCCTTAAATACAGTATGGTTATCTCTTAATTTCAAAACCTTAAAATAGTCGATTGATTGATTGATTGAATATTGTTTAACCTCTGCTCAGCAATATTTCAGCTATATCAAGACGAGAACAAGTTTGTTAATAAATAATCACTTTTGGGTATGGAAAGGGCCATAGGACGGGAAATTCTGACTGCCACTGGAAAAGTAGGGTGAAATCGTCAAGGGCGGGGAATTTAGCCTTGTAGCCGATCACCTACGGACCACCCCAAAAAGAGCTTGCTACAAGGGTTCTTTAACGTGCAGGAAGCGTGGCATTTCTTCCAACACATGGACCTGAGTTTACATCCCATCCGAAAGATGGGTTGTGTATTTATTAATCCCGCACAACCACGGAATGGGTCCTACTTCCTCGGGGTCAGCCTCCGTTTAGGAGGGGTCACAACCCGCAATCCGGAGATACTAGGTCCTATTTCCATATCCCGGGTTTCCCTCGGGGTCCTCTGTTAGGAAGACTCATACTCCAAGCTCAGAGGATGCTGCGGGCCTATTCATAAGCCGGGACCGCGCACGGCGGTAAAATAGTCGAGGTGTACTTAACAGTAATTCTTAAGTGAGTATTTTTTTTCAGGTTGGCTTAACACAATATGATTTAAATGCCTGACCTATGAATAAAATCAATGACCTATTGAGGAATACTTAAATGTCTTATGTATTCATTTTAGGCAAAGACACCAACCTAATGATCAATTCTTACAGCAATAAGATTACTGACCACATTTGTAAAATTAACAGTAAATGTAAATATTCATTTAAACTTCATGAGTTTTCCACTTCATTTTTGGTAAGTGAACTAGATAATTTGTTAATTATGTTTAAGTTATCATTAGAAAGTAGTAAAATGTTTTCCATTCTAATTTCAAATTAAAATCCATTTGTAGGCTTCTGTTACAATCTTGGAGAGGATGAGTCAAATTATGTTAATAATGTGCATATCATTGTTAAAACTTCTATAGTATTTTCCATTCTTATTCAAAATTAGATAACAAACCTGTCCATTGGTGGACCTCTGTTATAATCCCTGGGAGGGGATGGATTGTAATCTCTAGAACGTGGTGGTGGCCCATTAAATCTGTCACTTTCACCTACAGCAAATACAGAAATAAGATTATGTACATGTTTTTAAATTATTCATGTTTAGATTTTTTATATAAAAAGTCAGTTTTTCAAATTCATGTTTGTCCTTAAATGTATGATTTTATTATGTTCCTACTATTGCTGGCCAACTATATCTTCGTTACCCAATAATTTCAGCTACACCTGCTATATTAATCATCTTCATTCATTAGTCAGTACTGGACCTCATCTCTAACATTAATAAAACAATGCTGCAAGATGAAGAACAACAATAAAAGTGTTGTTCCATTGCTTAGTATTACCATGTATTTGTAGATACTTTGTCTCATTTGCATTTACTCCATATCCCTTCATTGTTAATTCATTCAATACTGTAACTCAATGTTTATATTAGGCCAACATTTGAACATGGGTGTCACCTACTACCATGCAAGAAAAGTGGGTAGATAAGTGGGTAATTTATCCTATTGTTTAGCATTGCATTTAGAATAAATGACTTCTAAAGGGGTGAGAAGCTGGTCAAATTCAACTTAAATTTTCTGTGTCATCAAGAATGTACTTACTTCTTCTAGGAGGGCCATCAAAATCTCTTCTTATTGGTGATCTGTCTCTTCTGAAATTATAATGTAATATATGCACATCAGTTAGGTTTCAAAAGCATTAGTATAAGTATTTGTGTTAAACAAGAAGAAATACTATACCAGTGTATATAATATTTATTCAACAGAACCTTTTTCCTGGCAGAATAAATATATATCATTACATCTTTAACTCTGTGTAGTGCAGAGAATTTAATGTAAGTAATTCTGTTTACTTAAGTTTTACATTATCTAAAAATTTACTGTAATTCCATTTTGGATGTTTAAATATTCAAGCTGAGCATGCAGTTTAAGTGTTATTTTCAAATTCTGCATGGAAAATGTATTTCTTACACCAATTTTGTGTTTCTTATGCATTTAAAACTATCAAAATATCATAAAACATTGATAAACATTTATCAAAGCAGAAAGTTAACAGGAAATTTCAACAACAGGCTCTGTGGATATGTCAAACATATTTTTTAAAGACCATTGTGACCAAGTTTGGTTCTTACTTGCAGATTTGTTTCACAGGAGGAAAACAATTCCATTGGGCCAAATCTGAATGCTTTAAGTTCCCACACCATCTTGGATGAGGTGTAGACCTGCCAAAAATATTTTTTTAAGGCATCATCAGAAGACTTGTGAACAAGGTTTATTTGGACTGGCCTTGCAGTTTCAGAGGAAAATATTTTGATTGGATTATACAATAAAATTCAATGTTAAACTATGTTCCAGTTGGCAGTCAGTTTTTGACCTGCTAGAAACAATTTTAAGAGGTTATTGAGACCAAATATAATTCAACTAGGGCATTGGTTTCAAGAAGACTTTGACTGGAATCAAAGTTAAAAAATATGTTAAGTGCTGGTTGTCATCTATGACGAGGTGTGGACCTGCCTGACACAATATTTTTAGGGGAACCATCCCATGATCATTATAACTTAGTCTTGTTTTGAATGGTGGTGAAGATCTTTGAAAGCATTTTTTTTCCATTTGTCCAATCTTAAAATATCTTCCTCAATGGCAACCATCTTGTATGTATAGGGTGCAGACCTGTCAGACAAAATTTTGAAAGGGGATAATTTAAAGACTACTATTAGTTTTGTCCTAACTGGCTCAGTAGTTTCTGTGAGAATGAAAAATTAACAACAAAGGGACAAATGATACCAAGGAATGACAAAAGCTTTAACTTAGCTATCACCTGGAGGGCTAGAAATATGTAATACCTGATTGAAGGGCCATTTCCTCTTCCTCCTGGACGACTTCCTCTGAATCCACCACGACCACCAATAGGTCCTCGTTTGTCTCCCATTCCTCCACGGCGACTTCCACCAAAACTACTACCTCCAAATCCTCCTCTTCTACTGCTTAATCCACCTCTTCTATCACCACCACCCATGCTGCTCCTTCTGTCACCCCTTCCAATTCCTCGCATACTTCCACGTCTGTCTGAACTGCCCCTTCTGTCGTCCCCGTTCCTCATTCTCCTTTCAAAAGGTGAACTTCTACGTCTTATTCCTTCTCTTTCACTTTTAGGTTTAACTGCTTGTTCCACGTGTATTATTCTACCATTCACTTCCTGAAATTTACAAATCAAAAAGGAAAGTTTATTTGTTTTATCATATAGTGTATGATGATAGTTTACATCCTAACTGTATCTTAATTTCAAACTTTCAATTGGCAATTTTGAAGAAGTAAATACAAAAAACAATATGCTTACTAGTCAATATCAATATATTTAATTTTACCAGATCTGGGATTAAAAATCTGTTTATGTAATAAATTGCCACTTTATTTAGACAAACATGAAATCATGTACTAATTCTGCAAGCAAATCCACACGGACATATCATACAGCTTCTGAACTGACCAGTTTGCACTATTGCCTCTAAAACTTGTATGCTAACTAGTGGATCGGCAAAAAAATTTTTTTCTAGGTCCTCCTGTTAAACTTTACCAAGGAAAAAGCTGGAATACATCAGACTCAAGGTTCAAAGGTTAGTATGATGTCAATCTCCACCAATGTAAACTTCCTTTCAGATTATATGTGTATCAGAAGTCTATACACCAACTTTTGAATCATGGTCATCACCTGGTCTCCTAACTTTCAATATCAAGGAGCCTGGCAATTTATTTAGGAGCCAAGCTTTCTTTGCAGAAAAAGAAGAGATGATATTTCAGAAGATAACACTTAAAAGTACAGTTCCATTGCAAGTTTACTGTGTAATTATCAGAATATTGTCTTCAGTCTTGTGTACATCGAATGGGCTATTCCAGAAATAGTATCACCCCCCCCCACCCCACATCCCACCCTAATGGTGACCATTTGTCCTGCAAGGTTTCTGGACCTTCCGATATACCTGCAATACTTCCGTTTGTTTAATCTTTGGTTGGGAAACCAATGGCATGTATCACCATATGCACGTTTAGGATTGTACTGGTAACTGACAAAATCATAGCAAATCGACAATTTTTAGCCGCCTTTTGTGTTAGAGTAGACCCCAGATAAGCATCACTATATATTAAGAATTTGAAGGTTCATATTTTGTGTAATATGAAAATAAAATCTATGTAATACATACTTTTTGATCTAAAGCCTTTACTGCATCTTCACTATCTAATGGGTTTTCAAAAGTTACAAAACCGTATCCTCTCGACTGATTAGTGTCTTTTTCTCTGATTAGGAGGACTGTAATAGAAAATAGTCCTAGATCATAAGTATTTAAGTCAATTCATTTCTCTGCTGATGTCCCTCTAATACTTAAACAAATAAATGTAAGTTAATAAAATGCACTTTTGATACAGATCAGTAGATTTACTTTTTAAAATCATAGTGACAGATATCTACCAAGAATTCACGGTAAATTTTCTTCCTGTATTAAGCAGTCTGGTAGCCACATAATTACACAAAATTTAGTTTTTAAAGTCTCTCAACAGGTTTTAAAAATAACAATTTATAATAAGTATTTTTTTGAGTATAAAAAAAATTTATCATTGTTTTATTTTCTTAATAAAAATTTCCTTGGTTGTGAGTTTTTGAATTTGTCTAAAAGTGATATTTGCAATCAAAGCTTAAGGTTTATAAATAAACAATGAAACCATTTGAAAGCAAAATTTTTAATTTCTTTAATAATATATGACAAAAATGTTTTTTGGTTACTGGTTTGAACAAAACTTGACTAAAGTGTACTGTATTTATGATTTGTTCATCTGTGTCAATTCTATCCCTGGATACTATTTGCCAATGTAAATATGTTACCTTGGATACTTTTTTGTAATGTTTCTATCTCACAGATATAATAAACTGTTACAATGTGGTGCAATTACACTGTAAGAAGATTTATGTCTGTCAATTTATTGTAATAAAATTTCATAAAAAATCTAATAAAACAATGTACATGTAAATGAATTGCTCCGATACAATCCTTATATTTTTCTGGAAAGATCTATAATCTTTAGATAGTAAATATGGAGCTTGCATTGTCTTCAACTAAAATCTTAAAGTTTCTTTAGAAATGAGAAAAAAAAATTACTTACTTCTTTATTTTGGGATTTAGTTGATAATTAGAGACAGTAAATGATTAGTTCATGCATGTAATTTAGGCTTCAATCTGAAATTAGACAAGGCCTTATTACAATACATGTGTGTACAACTAGGTAATGTGCTTGTAGAATTGTTGTTTTGATACAGCTATGATTTGGATTCTGCTGTCAAGAGTGATGTAGTTATGTGAACAGTTCATGCATTCAACTAACTACATACTGATACATTGACAGCCTAAAACATACATCAATAGCAACAAAGGGATTTAAATAGGCAAGGCATTTTTATATAGTATATTCATGGAAATTTTAATATGTCTTATTTTTGCTATATTAGATGATGCCTTTCAATAAGTTTATACATTAATAATATAAGAGTTAATAATAAATAGGATATACTGCAAAATATCCCAACTTTCAGTCCTCAGTGTATACAACTGTTAAACTTTGTATACTTATAACCATGATAACCAAGTTCTGTTCAGACAATATAGCAACATAATTGTTTTCTTTCCTTTGTGCCAATGATGACTTTTTGTGATTGACAACCCACTTTAATCACAAACCATAATTGAAAATATCAAGTCTGTTTTTTGTTTAGCTCTATTCAAATATATGCAAGATATGTCTCCCATCAATGATTGAATACACACCTCATACGTATACATGCAGATGTAGTTCATCCAAGCATTCAGTCTAGTAGCAAGACATTGCACAGAGAACCTAACTTTTTTTTTCATTGTTTCATCAAAATGTATGTAAATTACCTTCAGTTATTCTGCCATACACACTGAACTGTTTTTCTAAGTCTTCTTCAGTGATGTCTGGTGTTAGACCTCCAACAAAGACTTTACCGGGACGGTCTTTTTCCGAGCTAGCATCAACTGGCATGAGTATCTAAGAGAAATAATTCATTTTACTAGAAACAATTTTCAATAATAATAATTCATTCACACTGAAACATGTTCAACACTGGTACCTTTTGTGTATAGTATTGACCCATTGTGATATATTAACCACTTTGTGCTGTTTTCATGCAGATCTCAATAAGTCATAGCCATGCCATAATCTCATCTCCAATTCACAATCACACATTTCTTAATTGTGAAGACACATGTAAGCATCATGAACTATAATTGTCCTTTAAAGGACTTAAATATCCCGGTGGGAGCATGTTTGAGTTCAACTATCTGTAAATGTGGAAAATATTATAAACATCTACCAAAATGGGAAGTACATATATTCAATGTATATATGTAAGAGGAGTTGATTACACAAATTAGGTACACTGTTTTTAAATCATATACATGATATAGATTATTATCAAAAAATGACTAAGTTCAACTATCTCTGAAATCGAGAAAAATTCTTTAAAAAGTTGATGGGTGTTCCATGGAACACTTGTGGCGCCTGCACTACGAAAGAGTCGTTTTTGGCCCAGTGAAGTTCTAAAGCCCGTAAAATTAAAGAACCTTAGTGAGCAAGCTCACATACCCCACGCCCCCACATTTAGGATTTTCCTGCATTATCTCAAAATTATCAAAAAATTGAAATGCAAGTAGTTTGCACATCTCTTACAGATGAACAATCATCCTGTAAAATATCTTAAAACCTGTAGCAGGATTTATCCGGGCAAATTGAGTACCNTTTTAGGGACCTGTAGATTATTAATCTGAATTAACAAATGACCTATGTTGGCTTGGCAAACCTCTAAAATCTGTAAAAACAAAACTGTAAACTTATAATGTATAATGTGCACAACCAGACCTGTTAAACAACATACACTGAAAGTTTGGTTGGAATCTGACAGATGGTTGTGAAGGAGTCAAAGATTAACATACCAAATTAACAAATGAGCTATTTTGGCTCAGTGAACCTCTAAAACTGCAAAATCAAAATTTTACCTAAAAGTTGCACAACTACTTCAGGTGAACAACATATCCTGCAAGTTTGGTTGGAATTTGAATTATAGCTGTGATGGTGTTCCACATAACAAACTGAATTAACAATTGAGCTATTTTGGCTCTGTGGACCTCTAAAATCTGTTAAACCAAAATTGTAAGTATCAGGTGTACAATTACACCAGGTGATCAACACATCCTGCAAGTTTGGTTGCAATCAGATTATCAGAGTTCGCGAAAAGTCATTTTGGTCTGCCGGTCATAGGACTGGCAGTTCAGTTTTACTGTCAATCCTACAAAAATCTTGCCAGTCCTACAAAATTTGGTTCGTCACCATGCAGGTGGCGGATATGGGACTGTCCGGTCTATGATGAGTTCAGGTTATAATATGGAAAGTTTGACCAAGAACCAAACTGTGGAGAAATACCAAGCTCCATGCAGTTTGAAGACCTCCTCTATGTAATTTTCACTCACTGGGAGTCATAAAAATACCTAAATTTCCTGCCCCTACCCTTTTCTCCTCTTTTTTCCAGTGACAATCAAAACTAGAGCCCTTGTTGTCCCTTCCATCTTTATTTCTTTCTTTTTTGACTTATACTTTTTTTTAATTTACTAAATTGTTTACTTCCTGATAAAGCTGAAATATTGCTCACTGAACGTTGCACTCTAGCTAATCAATCATCAAAATTTTGTGAATTTGTTAACCTGAAAATATGTCTTTTTGATATTTGCTAAGAAATGTAGGCATTCTTGTTTTGCCACAAAATTTAGGCAGCACCATCACTCACATAAGTTTCTCTTTATGGGTAGCCAACTATAGGGAAGATGGTGAGGCCCGTGGTGTTAGTATCGTTGACACTTAAATAGGCAGATAGAACTAAGTCTTAATTTGTTGTCAACAGTTAAATTAGTTTTTATTTTTCAAATTTACAATGGCAGGCATTGCCAGAGTTAAAAGGGTACAAAACGAACGTAACATCAGTTGTGTTTCATAATCGTATGGTGCGTGTCCATTCCTACCATGTTGCCATTCGTTCGAGAAACACCCTTCGCGTCTTTTTCCCTTTCCCCTTCCCTTTATGATTCAACTCTTTAGACATTTTAATTCCTCGGTACGTTCCTTTGCAGCCACCAAACGCTTCCCTGGTGTTGCAAAATCGGTGCTTTTACAGTTCGGCCATGTTATTTGAACTGGTTTATCATTTAAAATACGGAAACCAGTATCGAATGATACATCTAATAACCGACGAGAGAAAAGTAATTTACAACTGCAGTTTATTTTGCCGGTCATCAAGTCCGACACAAACAATAAATTTGCTAGTAAAATATTGGCTGGGCTACTAAATTTTGTTTTGCAGGGGCCCAGGTGGCCACTTTGACAATACTGCAAATCTTCATTACTGTAGAAGATTTCATTACACAAAATTAGTACCCTATGTGTGGAAGTACAAACAGGCTGAAACCTACATGTACATGTACCGTCTTGTCTCGATTTATTCGACGGCCAAAATTTTCGACACTTTTCATTTTTTCAGAAAAGTCAAAATTTTGATATCTTCAATTTTTAGACCATCTTCAAAAATCGTCTGATGAAAAAAATCAAAGTTGATTGATTTGTAAGGAAATAACAATAATTATTTCAACAACACTGTTCAGGATGTACAAACATCGTTTTCTTTGTTAATATTATCAGTTCGTTACCTTGTATATTCAATAAAATATTTTTCACATGTTTTATCTAAAAAAGATCGTTCCAGACATGAATGGTTTGTTTACTTCCTTGTTCAAAGGGAGATAAATGAAGGTCACTTCCTGTATTTAAAAAAGAAATAAATAAGGAATTTCAAAGCATTTGCTTAATGAATAAACTGAAATTATTAAATAAAATTTGTATAAAAATAGGATTTTTAATTTTCCATTGTTATAAAGTACATTAAAAGTGACTGAATGGTCAGTGTCAGGTGATAGTCACGTGATTGGCGGCCATTTAAGGTATTACCCACGCTTGGCACTTGAGTAAAGTGTCACCTTTAATTATATTTCAGGGCCTCAATTAGAAGATGATATAAAAATAAAACAATATGACAAGCTGTTGTCAAAACAAGTGTCCCAAGCCCAAGTTAAGTTGTCAATTAAATAAATTGCTATCAAAGTGAATTCATGTCTTCTATTACTATACTTGCTTTTTTAAAATTAATAATCAACTCCACTTCTGTTTTCTTTGCAATTTTTATTTATTTCCCCGTATTGTACCCCTGTAAACACATTTTTGTTAAAAATAGATACCGGAAATCATTGTTTGTTCTAGATCGATACACAACAAAGTGATGACCTTTTTATGACAGCTTGTGGGTACAAATTACTAGGACATCTTAGTAAAAGCTAATTGCATTGTGATTAATTGGATTTTATTAAAATTATCTGATCATAATAATGGCAATACATGAGTCTAATGAGAGAAAATCAGACCACCTTGATCACGTGATTCAGTCCAGGTAAAATGTAAACAACATGTTGTTGAATAAGTTTTAATTAATAATAAAACAATAATAAGTCTGAATAGCTTTATTTAAATAATAAAAACAACACAAATACTGCATAGTTTTATTAAAAAGATATAACAGGCATTCATAATTAGGTAACTGTTACCGGCAAACATTGGGACTGATGACATAAGTGCCGATCGCCGATTTCTGTTGAAATCTGCCCTGAAAATATAAAAAAATCATATTTTTCGACGTTTTTTCAAAATCCCCAAAAAGTGGTGAATCTGAGTGTCGAAAAATTCGAGTAATTACGGTATATACCCCAAACTTGTAAATACATTGTATATGTTGAATGATACCCTGATGTCATATTGTATTAACTTAATGTCCAAGTGATTTGACCCAAACAGCAACTGTATTCTACAATGTATCTGAAATTATGGCATTTTATGTGTTGTCCTCCTGTTAGATTCGCATTTCTATGTTAAAAATTAGACCTGATATAGATGCTTCTTTTTAACCAGACTAGAGGATGGTGGTGTTACGATACATTTTTATACCTCCTGTAAGAAAGTTCTTTATAGTAACAGTTTTATTTTCGCATCGTTATCAAAAGAAATAGCGTTGACAGCACTATTGTAATAGTAAGCACTGCTGTTGTAAAGACTATTGATTTCTACGTCAATCATCATCAATCATCACGTGCGGGAGGAGCAGTTTTGATCTGACTGACAATTGGGTGGTACTTACCCGCGTGATCACCTGTGCAATATTGATATTATCAAGCTCGAAATAGTGTTGTCTGCTACAACGCTAAGATTTGGTTTATTTTTGTAATTTTTTTTTCTATTTGTTTTGTTTTGTGTTTTTTTTTTTATTTTGACAGTATTTTTGTTGACTTTTCATACTTCAAAACATTTAAAACAGAACTATTTGTTAATGTAACTTTTCAAATTAGTCAACAGACAGTATAATAATAATATTAATGTTGTGTTTTACATTGACTATGGAAAAATAGTAGCCAGGGTGATGGACAATAGTGCACTCCCCTTCGGGTCATACACCATTGTCCATCACCCTGGCTACTATATATATTTTGGCATAGTCAATGTAAAACACAACATTATTATATGAATAGTATGCTGTAAACTTGAAAGTTGTCAATTATACTTATCATCCATTGTCTTTGACCTTAACAGTCTACTTGTTCCTAATTTGTGCAACCAATCTAGTAATTTCAGTAATCTATAGGCGTAATAAAATTGATCAGCATCTATTAGTATCGGGCTAAATATATTGTAAACTAGAGAATGTGTCCATAAGACACCAATTCCCCAACGACAAATTTATCGCAATAGCTTACCCAAGTCAATCAGGCATAAAATTAGTTCCTGGAAGTACCATTATAAATGACTGCTCAATAAACTTTTGTTGAATAATGGAAAGAATAAAAAATACCATACTAAAGTCGTTCAAACATTAAATATTGGTCAGGTTATAAAATTATCCATGAATTATGCAGTATTCACCAATTAAACATCTGGTAGTTTGAAATGGCTTAATGCAACAATTTAACAAAGTCATTCAAGCATAAAATGGAGGTCAAAGTACACAAATTGTCCAAGAATTGTTTAGTTCTCACAAAGATGAGTAATTTCATGAAACATCATAATAACATGTTGTGTAGTTGTTGAGAAAAGTACATAAAACACAATATTTACCAAAAGTCACTCAAGCGTAAAATGTAGGTCAAAGACACTTAATTGGCCTTGATTTGGATAGTACTCATCAAGTTGATTTATTTTGATGCAACAACATATAGCATTGGGATAGCATGTTAAGGCCAAAAAAAAAT
Organism: Modiolus philippinarum; assembly: GCA_002080025.1. NCBI lineage: Eukaryota > Metazoa > Mollusca > Bivalvia > Mytilida > Modiolidae > Modiolus > Modiolus philippinarum. Next base: position 53,824 of record MJUU01019708.1, read on the forward strand.
ATATGTGTGTTTCCGGTTACAAGGTATTTGAAAATAGGGTTGGTAGGTCGGCAAAAAGGTTTTTTTTTTGTTTCATATTTTTCGTCCGTTGCATTGTATGTTTGTCATTGCCCTATTTCCGGTGTTTAGTCATACCGCTAAAACAGGAAGTGTACATCAGACAGGGGTCGAAATTAACGGACGCCAAGACGCAAAATGTGTGTGGAAAATGTCAATTGCGTCTGTAGATTTAAAAACAGGGAAAAATTTTACGTCTGAACATTTCAGGTCTGACTGTTTACAAATTAGACAGTAGCGTAGTTCACATCTATTCCCTTCACGGTTGATCTGACTTCGGAACCCCAATCTGACTTTCGGAACCCCCCAGCCTTCTTCTTTTTCGGAACCACAATTTGCGGTGCTCCGCTTATTGGAGGTTTTTTGATAGGACAGTAAAAACGGTGCGTCAGGGGTTGTTTACAGTAGTGACCTATTGTCACCATGATTTTGAATTATTTGAAGCAGAAAATAAATGTTAGTGACGATGACAGCCAAACCAAAGTCAGCAAAACGTCGAATAATGAGAGGCCAAAATCTAAAACAGAAGTCCCTGTGACGAGTTCACTGAAAACTGTGAAAAAATGGATGAAAGAGCTGAACGTTGACTTGGATTATGAAGTGGCTGTTGACAAGAATCTATCTACAAATGTACCTGTTAGTGTATCCTAAAATATCAAAGAGTTTACTTACAAATCTTTCAGTCAGGGGACAGACTTGAGTAAGTCTTATTATTTTAGACTTCTTCAAGTCTGAAATTATAGGTTTTGTTGAGCAATTTTGACCTGAACAAGTCTAAAATTGATCAGACTTTTACAAGTCTAAGTGAAATTACTATTTTTATGTTTTTTTGTGCTTAATGGGTATTTGCAATTATCCTTCATATTGTTTATCATTGAAAAAGAAACATGACTAGTGCCTTGTAATTTAAAACAAAAAGCTATACCAATCTGCAAAAGCAGTTGGTTGATATTGATAATTTTGTTATCTTTGATAACAATCTTTAATTGATTGTACACCTGCTGTCCTAATTTTGCCCCAGTAACCAATAATTTTCTGATAAAAATGGAAAATTAAACTTCCATGTTATTCCAATTAGGTCTAGACACCCCACCTCTAAATACTGACGCTTGGCTCATTAAAATGGTCAATTTAGCAAATTTTAGACTTGTGCAAGTCTAATTATCCATAAAATTTGAAACACCTGTGCAATAGGAAATAAACATTAGACTTCATCAGGTCTAAAAATATTAGACTTCAACAGGTCAATGCATACAAAATTAAGAAAATTAAAAGACTAAAACAAGTCTAAAACTCTGCAGACTTGTACCAGTCTGTCCCCTGACTGTCTTTGATAATGGTCATTGATAATAAAACTGTTTTACTTTAATCTTTTATACTTTAGTCAAAAGTCTAAAGAAAACAAGTTAGTGAGTAAATAGAGCATACTTTGTGAAAATGTGCTGAATTTCAGAGAAAACTTTACCAAATTTGCTTTCCAAAAATTTTGCCCCTAAAAATTGGTATTTGGCTTGTTAAAAAAATTACCACAAGCAAAAAATTGCTTGTGGGTTAAAAAGTTAATTTATATGCCTGATCAGACGAGTAAAAATGGCAGATTTGACAACAGGAGTCGGGAATCCTGTTGAATTTAACGATTCTTCGTGCATTTTCTGATGAATAATGCTATCGGTTGTGGAAAAAGACTCATCTGAGTGGTGTTGCTTCCAACAAAACGGAAGACTACCACTTAAACGATCGAGGTCACACAAGAACATTTTGAAGTATGGGAAAAAACCGTTAGGGTCGGAAGGAAAAATTAGGGTCGGTCGGGTAACCGGAAACACACATTTTTTTTTTGGCCTAAGTTGTTGAGAAACGGACTTACATGCAAAATTTGACAAAAGTCACTCAAGCGTA
>MJUU01019708.1:59032-81844 GCA_002080025.1 Modiolus philippinarum
AAAGCCCTGTCCTTGATAAACTGGAGTTTTCTATGTATCTTGTGCGTTTTTGTCACATGTACATTCACTCCATATCCTTTCATTTTTTTCTATATAACGCAAAATTTAACAAAAGCCACTCAAAGGTAAAATGTAGGTCAAAGCCACCTAACTGTCAATGTTTTAGGTAGTACTCATCAAGGCAATTAATTTAATGAAACATCATATTGGTATAATGTGTAGTTGTTGAGAAAAATTTAACAAAAGTTACTCAAGCGTAAAATGTAGGTCATGGACCCCTAATTGTTGGTGAATCTGGTAGTACTAATTAAGGTGCATGTACTGATGTAATATTATCAAAATACTACTAGAGGTTGCCAAGATATGGACTTTAACGCAAAACTTAACACTGAGATGGACAGACGGACGGACAAGGGTAAATCTATATGCCCCTTCCACTTCGTGGCGGGGCATAAAAAATTTTTGAGACTTGTCATTGTTGACACTAATTCTAACAATCAGGTCTTTTTGAATTGTACTACAAAACTATCATGACTTATTGCCCATCAATCTGTTAGTGTTATGGCTGGGGGGATGTACATTGAAAAGGTATTAGTATTACATTCTAACAAAGGCAACCCTACTCACCCATGTAAGTTTTCAATTCTAAATATCGAATCCTAACATGATCCTCTCCATTTCAAATATCAATAAAGCCTCGAAAAACAAAGTTTAAGTACAAAACTATAAGGCGATTATAATATATAAACAGGAATCACGGTATGACCCGATGTTCCAGTTGCATATCAATATAGTGCCCAAAAATTATATATTACCTTCACTTGGGTATAAGAATTAGTTATTAGGTGCACTTTGAAATCAGTACATGTACCATTTTTCAGTGCTCTCTTCAAACATGGTATGATTTGATGTACATTTTGTAAAAGTCAAAAAATCATAAGAGGTCAAGGTTATGTACTTCCACTTTGCTAGGCTAGGCCTTGTGATATTTGAAACAGAAAGGCAGGTCTCGATAATACCGTTTGTCCGATTGTCAAGTGGTAAGGTCTGTTGGACAAGTGAAATCCAGAAGTCACTTGTCCGTCGGGACAAGTTAAAATATTTGTCAAACTAGAATTTCAAATCCCCCATAACAATGCCTAATGAAGAAAATTTATTTAAGTTCCTCTAAAAACAAAATTTTTATCATTAACTTTTCGACAACGAACGAAAATATTGACAGATTTCAACGTAAACATTAACGTTATCACTCGTGTCCGCCATTTTGATAACGCAGTACCGGACTTGGTACCAGCTACCCCAATAAACATGTATGAATCCCCACTCTAGCATTTATTGTTACTACTGTATATTTGAAAGATTAGCTGTAAACCCAATCAAGTCTGATAAGTCTTAATTTTAAAAAAACAACTATTTCAGTAATATCTAGTATCTATTAATGTGAAATACCAGATTTTCACAGAAATAGGTAAATACTGACCTACAGCATAACAAAATTAACTGTTTTTATGAAACTTCGGTATTTTTTGTATTACTTAAGAATACCTACTGGGTACAGCTAGAAAAATTTTCTACTTCTACTGTCTTCATTTTAATATACTCTTTTTTTTTAAACTACATACATGCAGTGTGGGAACTCACCGCTCGCCAACTTGCCAAAAGCGAGTAACATTCTCATTTGGCGAGTGCCAAGAACGCCATACTCGCCGGTTTGGCGAGTGGCACTTTTGAGGCATGTTGCCGGTCACGAGATACATGTATGACTGGTCAAGTATTCTTTGGGTCTTTAATAAAATCAATGAAACTGCCCTACGCATCAGGTTTTCCCCTGGGAAAAAATTTGTAAATCAATATCCAGTGATTTAGCTAGCGCTCTTCACTTTCGCCATTGACGAATGTTTTTTAGAAGTGGCGAATTTTTTCAGACTGCAATTCGTCACTTGGAATTTTGAAAATCGCCAAATATGAAAATATTATGTTCATAATCTTTGTTACTGTAATCTAATTGTCCAAACTGACACTTTAATTACACCTGTCATATCAATTAAAGGATTAGTTCAGTGGTAAACAAACGCCATCGGTGATTTGTTTACCTGTGTTCCCTGGCTTGTTATCACTAATTAATACCGGTCAATCAGAGATAACCTGCTTACCTGTATGGCAATTAACCATCAGTTGTTTAAAATTATTATGGTATTGAACATTAAAAGTATTCTTTCAGCAAAAAACTTAGGTGTGGAAGATGTACATATAAAGTGAATATCAATTATTTACTATAATATGAAGTATTAAATGCAAGAAAAAAAATAAAAAAAATATTAATAATCAAATTATTATCTTCATGTTGATTATTATCTGCATAGTTCACATCGGCCTGCGAAATTCGATGCGCAAAAGTGACTAATGGTCTCAAAATCCTAGCTAAAACCCTAATATCCATCAAGCAATTGTTTTGAAGAGTCTATTTTAATTAGCCAATCAAAATAATTGTATTATCTCCCTTTGAAATTGTCATGCGCAGATCAAAGAAAAGATACTTTCGATTTCTAGTGTTGCTGGAAACCATGTGGTTGCTGTCTACATATAGCGTGAATTTCGATGTTTATAACATGTCAATGTTTAGAAACTACATGTACCAACTCAGCCGCGAAATTGTGAAAAAAGGTAACCAAGATTAAATCAGAAGTTTTTGTTGAAGTAGCGTTAGACATTGTGCATAATTGACATTCCTGAGGACAATCTATGTTTGATCATATTTGGTTTTGGTATACCATCCAACTGATTTCATCTGATAAAAGCATGGGATGATTTTTTTACAAAAATTATTCTCCTTTTTGCCAAACGGGACCTTTTGCTGAGTTTAACCCACTTGATAAACTGCAAAATTTGGCGAGTATAAAGGGAGTTTGGCGAGCTGTAAGTAAAATACACTCCCTAAAATGGTGAGTGTGAAAAAAAATTGAGTTCCCTCACTGACTGTACATGTAAGCCTATGTCAGCATGTATCGCTTCTATATAAAATAACCAACACACTATTTTTCTTTGATTTTTATTAAAGGGCGTCAAGCCCTTCTATACGTAGAGAGGCTGTTTTTTATGAGTGCCACATTGATTGCCAAAATCCGTCTGGTTTTGCAGTCGTTTCGTACTTAAGTTATAGGCATACGGTGTCATGTTTTTCAATGACACTGTAAAAAGACCCGGGCAGTGCATAATCATTAAGTAAATAAAACAATATTAATTTTACACAATGCAGCTTTTGGAAATATCCACTATTATTTTAAAAGTAGTAGAAGAAATTGACAATGTTTTAATGTTTCTTGGAAAATCTCGCATCATGTTCAAAATTCCTATAGTTGTTTCCGGCTTATAAAAAGGTAAACTTAAACCATTTAAGACCAAAAAAAATTTAGTTTAATCTTATTCTGACAAATATAAACGGTCACTTTTTAAGATTTACGCGATCTCGTTCATCCCCTAGCAACGCTCAAGTATGGCGGACAAGTTGCCTAACAACCAAATACGTGGACGAATGCAAATCGAGAGACGGAGTTTTGATGCATATCCTCTAAAGTTATCCACATTTCTTTAACCATTTTAATTAAATTCTGTGAAATAAATATTCAAGCTGCTGATTGTCTTGTTAAAACTACAATGTTTCCTATTGGCTATTGAACGTGTCGTTACAAAAAAAAAAGGAGGAAGGACACAGACATTTTGTTTTCAAATCTAAAGAGGAAATGAAGACCATTTACGTTTGCCTTCTTCATTCTGGAATGGAAGAACCGACAACATGCAATTTCAGATTCAACGCAGTTGAAGCATTGACGTCATTACCTTAGATTTCGTAGTATACACTATGACGTCATAAGAATGAAAGTCAACGACATTGATGCAACATAACTCGACATGTTCAGTCTTAATCAAATAATGCACGACTTTCCAGTTGGTGAAATTTCCCGGAAAATTTTTAAGTCATTTTCCAACGTCAAAATGTCCAGTAATGCAATTTGCGCCAATTGACCCCAGGTCAACTGGCGCAATTCATTCATAAAAAGAAGTCAGAAAGTTGTCTATTGATAATTTATTTGATTCATAAAGAATTAATGCGTTACTTTTAGCTTTTTTACCTAAATGGTGAACTACATGTTTATCTCAAATTACCAACTGCAACAAATTGTTCATAACGAAAGGATGTAACAAAAATTTTGTTCAATTAAACTGAACTTGCTTGTTTGGATATCTTTGTGGAAAGATAAGGGGTGTGAAGAAAAAAAAAAAAAAAAGAAAATTGCAAAATAACATGACTATAGTTATTCTTATTGAGCAATTCATCGCTAAAGGTCGAACTCAAATGATTGTCCGTACAGAAAACTTTAAAAGATAATAGAGTGAAAAAAAGTGTCTGAAAAGAAGAAATGTATTTGCAGTGTTGGCGGTAGGAAAAATTTTGCATTAGCCACTGTGGCTAATACCCCAAGATTTTCATTAGCCACATTCAAAAATCTTAACTTGCCACTAAAAATAATTACATGAAATATTTCCTTTCAATATGTTTTTCCTTTTAATTCATTTATCTTCTCATAGTATCTTAGCAATGAAGATTGTTTTTTTCTTCTATATCTTCATACCCTTTCTCTACGGTAGCTTAAGTCAGTAATGGTTACGTTAGGTCAATCTGCTTTGAATGCTGGAATTTTGTTACACATTATTTATACTATAACTAATCCGAGATTCTGATTATCGCAAAATATTCAACAAATGATCGAACAACACAGTAATTCACGAATGCGCGCAGCGCATGAGTGAATTACAGTGTTTTTCGATCATGAGTTGAATATTTTCGATAATCAGAATCTTGGATTAGTTATTGTTTTTATTATATAGATCAGTTTTCTCATAATTATTGGTTTAATTTGAGATTCTTTTCATGAACTACGTTTTCCATGTTAATCCGCCGAGACGTTTACTTAACAACAACGTTGACGACGTCTATTGTGACGTCACTTCCTAGAGTGAAATAATGGAAAATAATTTCACAGTTAATTATCACTTTTCTTTCACTGAGAAATTTCAATCTTTCACCGTCCTCTATATAATAATCTATTTTATTTGACATGGTATGGCATGTATGGTTTCAATGATTCATTTTGTTTTTGAATGTCTTTATAAAACATCTTGCTGTATACAAAAATAAATTCCAAATCTTTCAATGGCTATAGAAAAAAGTTCCACAGTAATTTTAATCAGATGTCACCTGTGCATTTTTGTGTAATAATCAACTTGAACTCATTGGAAAACAATTTGTTTTCATTGACAATTATAAACCTTGTTTTCAGTAATGACAGTGATACTTTAAGTGTTCTATCTAGTCTATACAAAAGGCAACTTTGTTTTCAGTATTTGGACATTCTACATGTTCTTCTTTTTGGTATTTGGTATTTTAGGTACTTTGCGGTATTTGGACATATTGGTAATTTTGCGGTATTTGGACAAACCGGAAGTGAGAAAGTTTGTTTTCTTTTTCACCAAACAAAGGTGTTTGCATGGATTTCTAAAGTTTCTCTTTAATATTTTGATGAATAAAGCTAGCGGTTATTGAAATCAAACCATCTATGCACTAACCAAATAAGGTTTTAACTTTATGCTTTAAAAACACCTATTTTTTTCAATTCGCCAATGTGGCGAATGAAGATGAAACTTTCTTCGCCACTCAAGATTTCGATTCGCATCTGGCGACGTGGCGACCTTCTAGCGCCAACACTGATTTGACTAACAGATTTATGGTTAAGTTCCATCCTTGACTGCTCCATGATCTTTCTTTTATTCACCAGGCAATGGTCTAATCTCTACTTTCTTTGTAACTCAACTGATAAATTTATTTTCCCTGTCCGGAGAAGAATCACGATAAAGGCATATGGCCGAGGCGTTTTAGGACCAAATGTTTAGAAGTGGTACTTTTACTGGGCCAAATTATTTACAAATATTAGGTACGGAAATACCAGGAAAGATAACTCCAGATTTCTTTAAAAAAGTGTTCCAGAATTCACGCGGGAAGGGTAGGCTCAAGTTACGGGGTTTTACTGAATGAATAAGATCAGATAAGTTCTGAACGGCCTTAATTATTATTCATGAGATAATGCTGAATATGTGTATCTGTAGTTTCCTAAAATAGAGGTGTTATTAGGGAGAAAAAAGTTTACCGAAACCTTTCAATCGCACTTTAAAAATACTTACCATGAATATACAGTGAAAAGACTATTTTCTTTAAAAAATATAATATTTTTTGGAGTATATGAGATTAAAATAAAGAAGAATCATGCCCGTATCAACAATGAATTTATATTTCTCTTTGGCGAATAATTGATATTCTTACGAGTTACCGTTCCTTGGAGCGCGTAATATCAAAAATCGTACCGGATTACATCCGAAACACACGTTACCCGCCATTATAAAATTTGACCGGAAATTGGATTCCTCTCCGTTAGTAGATTTGATATTAGTTTTGTTTTGTTACAAAATGGGCGCCATTTGGGATTTGGCTTTTGAGGAAGGTTTTAGGATAATTATAAGGTCAAGATGAGGAGTTTATTCACCAATTTTGTATGTATTGATAATACTTTTTGTGTTTATACACAGTGATCTCATAGAAAATGTATAATCTAATGTGAATTTATTCAATTGCATACTTCAAAATCGGAAAGTTTTCCGATTTGATTATCGTTCTTGAACTCAGAAAAAACAGGGTCTATCAGATATCTTCAAACATTTTGTCAGAACTATACAATAAAAAATATTGAAATTATTGATTTGGTTAAGAAAAAATCAAGCAGTACGAATATTTATTGATTTCAAATATCAGTTTCCATCCCTACAAATATGCATGCGAGCACGTTCATGATGCCGCGACGTGACGTGTTGAGGAAACCACTGATTACAGACAGAGCTGGGAAAATTATACTTCAATATATGCATTTCAAAAATGGCTTCCCTTTTTAATTTCACTAAAGCTTTAGTTATGATAGGGTCTTGCTTGCTCTTACTTCTCTATTTTCCTTTTTTTTCTGTGCGTGTTGTCAAATCAAGATGGCGATCCGATGCAACGTACGCATGCGTGCACTTACAGACAGGAAGAAAAAAGTCTCCTCACTCGGAGCACCTTCTCTGTATATTTTATCTTACAGTTGTTTATAGCAATTTTCCTTTTACTGAATGCAGTTTCAATAGGATTTTTGGTAGCTCTCCGGGTAATTAAATAGGTTTTTTTCCAATAACAGTTTGGCCTTCAAGTTAGAAAGGTCACCAAATGCCCATTCATACATGTAGTTGGGTGTGTGCCAATTTACCTGTTGTTGATTTCACCCACAGAGATAAAGTACATTTGAACTATTATTATGTATTGGAACAAACAAAGGGAATGGATGAACTTTATATAGACTAAATTTAAACAGTAATAGTACAACTTTGTGATTTCTTATNTACGATACGACTGGGACAAATAATGGAATATATGTTAGTCCCTATGGTGTAAATATTCCTGAGTTTGTATGTTTGCAACGAAATCAAACATGTTAGTCTAAGGATGTAAATATTCCTCGATTTTTATGTTTGCAATGAAATCAAACATATGTACATCTAATATTTCCTCGATGTGGCGGCGATGGTTCCACGAGGATTCCGTTTTCAAAAATCTGTCCACGTTGGGTCACGTAATTTAAGGTGGAAGTCCGCGATCGTCCACCCTGCTACACGGACTTAGCTAATCAGTCCACGTCGCGAAAATCCACCCAAAAACAAGGACTTTGCGTTCATCCGTGTGAGCTGTACAGTACAGCACAACAAAATTAACTGTTTTTATGAAACTTCGGTACTTTTTGTATTACTTAAGAATACCTACTGGGTACAGCTAGAAAAATTATCTACTTCTACTGTCTTCATTTTAATATACTCTTTTTTTTAAAACTACATACATGTAAGCCTATGTCAGCATGTATCGCTTCTATATATAAAATAACCAACACACTATTTTTCTTTGATTTTTATTATTATTTCTGATAGTCTTTTTGGATATTCAGTCAAATATTTTGGGCAAGTTATAATTTCATTCGGACAAGTAAATCTCCAGAAGTACTTGTCCGAAGGCACAAGTTTGAAAAAAAATTATTGTAGAGGCCTGAAAGGATCACGTTAGGATTGGATATTTGTAACAAAATCCAAGTCTGTTGGATAGTTATCAGATAAATACTCTATCCACTGAACTTGTTACAGGAAATTTGTTCAAATTATGACTTGATTGGCCTGAAAGTGGGTTGAAGAAAGGCGAGGGTTCAAGATGGCGTCCTCCTTTGTAATTTTTTCAGTTGACCGCAAAACGATAGTACAATTACGGAAGCATGTTCCTGTGCCCAGTACAAGGTGGGGAGATCAGTGTCATCTTTAGATGAAATCCCATACGAAAGCAAAACAGATTTATGGTTAAGTTCCGTCCTTGACTGCTCCGGTGATCATGATCTTTCTTTTATTCCCCAGGCAATGGTCAAATCTCTACTTTCTTTGTAACTCAACTGATAAATTTATTTTCCCCGTCCGGAGAAGAATCACGATAAAGGCACATGGCCGAGGCGTTTTACGACCAAATGTTTAGAAGTGGTACTTTCACTCGGCCAAATTATTTACAAATATGCATGTGAGCACGTTCATGATGCCGCGACATGACGTGTTGAGGAAACCACTGATTACAGACAGAGCTGGGAAAATTATACTTCAATATGCATTTCAAAAATGGCTCTCCTTTTTAATTTCACTACAGCTTTAGTTATGATAGGGTCTTGCTTGCTCTTACTTCTCTATTTTCCTTTTTTTTTCTGTGCGTGTTGTCAAATCAAGATGGCGATCGGATGCATCGTACGCATGCGTGCACTTACAGACAGGAAGAAAAAAGTCTCCTCACTCGGAGCACCTTCTCTGTATATTTTATCTTACAGTTGTTTATAGCAATTTTCCTTTTACTGAATGCAGTTTCAATAGGATTTTTGGTAGATCTCCAGGTAATTAAATAGGTTTTTTTCCAATAACAGTTTGGCCTTCAAGGTAGAAAGGTCACCAAATGCCCATTCATACATAGTACATCGATGTTGCTCAACATTTTTATTCTCTTCTTGTAACCCTGGTGCTTTCAGCTGGATAACCCTGAGCATCGCCCAAGTTGGCACTCCATGGCGGGTGGGGAGCAAGGGAGTGACCTTGATATAATTTTTGTCAAGAATACCGCTTAAGTGCATGCTAGGGGCCTTCTTGATCTCGCTTGAGGGGGTGAATATTGTTCACCTCTAGTTGAAGACCCTCAGGCGACATCAAGATGAAGACAGGAATAAAAGCCCTGTCCTTGATAAACTGGAGTTTTCTATGTATCGTGTGCGTTTTTGTCACATGTACATTCACTCCATATCCTTTCATTTTTCCTATGTAGTTGGGTGTGTGCCAATTTACCTGATGTTGATTTCACCCACAGAGATAAAGTACATTTGAACTATTATTATGTTTTGGAACAAACAAAGGGAATGGATGAACTTTATATAGACTAAATTTAAACAGTAATAGTACAACTTTGTGATTTCTTATGGCATTGTATGAAAAAATGCATCTTTATTCTTGATTGCATGGCTATGTCAATATTAAAAACAAGTTTGGGTGAACTTGACTTGTTTCTTGTTGAAATTGACACCAGGTAGACTGGCCCATATCCAGGACAAATACAATGAATGGCTATGTGACCTTTCTACCTTGAGGGTCAAACTTCTTTGAGAAACCTATTGTAACTACCTGGAGAGCTACCAAATTTTCTATTGTGAGTGCATCCAGTAATAGGAAAATTGCTGTAAAAGTTTAATTTACTTACCTGTTATCTATTATGTACTTTGACATTTTTTTCAGATGTATAACTTCAACACAGTTCGAAGTGTCAAAATATATTTGCAAGGCAGTTGGAAATTTCCATATCACTTTTCAGGCGCGGATCCAGGGAATTAGAAAAGGGGGTTCCAATTTGAAGTGAAAGGAAATTTCGCTGAGCGGAGCGAGGCTCAAAAACTTTGGGGGGTATTTCTTAATAAAACATCAGGATATTCATTAAAAATACATGATTGTCCAGAAAAAAGGGGGGTTCCAACCCATCAGTTAGTTCTCATTTATAATGGAAAAGAAACAAGCCTTAATTATTCTTCTTTAATTTGATATATACTTTTTCGTTATTCTGTAATTGCATGTCCATACTTGGAATTAAAAGAAGCAAGGCTTAGATATAAACAGGAAAGCTTCTTTGAGCTGTCAAAAGATAAAAACATCAAATTTGAGGAATTGGCCTGCCCCAAGCTGAAAAAATCACCTCTTTAGTCAATGACACTTTATAATTCATCAATAATTCTTAAAAAGTTCAGCAGTCAGCAACCCCCATAACCTTCTGAACCACACTCTCAAAATTTCGACCCTGCCTAAAATTATCCAGACCCCAGCCAATTAATCATGACTTTTCCTAAATAATATACATTCAACAGTAAAATTAACACCTGATTTTAACCTCTTTTTGGTGCCTCTTTTTTTCTACAGCATGTACGACCAGGAACCTAAAATGAAAATCCCATCTTATCATAATTGTGCCAAGAAATGTCATATGACAATATTTAATGATCTGTCCTTTAGAACCAAGTTATGCTATCCACAGATATGCTCAATTAAGCCAATCGAAGATTACACTGATGCCGACACCAGTACCATACCATAATATGACCACAAATTTTTTTGTAGTGCTGTAAATTCTGCCTAGAGAATTTGAAAAAGAACAGAGGTTTTCGGCTTTTTTGATGGTGATGGCTTATATAGACAGTCCAATAAACTATTATATGTCTCAACTATGTTACAGGACCTCCATGTAGGTCTAGTGACAAATTTATTTTAAATTAGGACCACAATATTGATAAATGTTGGTTTTGAATGTGATCTCTGTTAGTGTGCAATACTGGTATAATTGTTAGTCCCTAGCTATGCATTTGTATTTCCCTGCAGACAGCCATTTTTTTTGCTATACCAGCAGCCATGTTTTAGGATTTTGGATATTTTTAAGACTGAAAACAAGTTGTCAAATACTTCCTTTATACAACCTAATTTCAACTAATTTGGACCATTCCATTTTCTTGCATTTTGGGTTCCCACTAACAAGCTAATTAGCAACATGATACTTTTTTGAAATTTTCATACAACCTCTACAGTATTTCCCTGCCCCTAGCCTTTTCGGTTTCCATGTTAATAGATGCATTTTGTTAATTTTTAAAGGGAATATTTGTTTGTACTTTCTAAATATTCTTTCTGTAAAATTTTAGAGCAGTTTTAGTTTTTACAACTTTTTTAGATTTCCATGACAAAAGGTAGCATTTTATTATATGAATAGGAAATGGAATGTTCAGTAAAATTAATTTCTGAAAATTGCTTCAAGTTTGTAAACATCAACAAAACTAACTAAAATAATCATCACCTGAGCAAGAGTAGCCTATTTGTCAATTACAGACACCATTAATACTATTTAAAAACTGTTAAATAAGACTGCAATTGCCAAAGAATGAGTCAATATTTAAACATAGGTAATCAATGATTACAAAGTTTGCCTCATTCTGGCACATTGTCAGAGTAGCCTAATTTTGCTTGGATGCTGACATACTATCAGAGATCCATGCATATGCAAGTGTACATGATCGTAACAGATCTGAACTCTTCAGTAAATTTGGCTGCAAGTCAATCAAGTGGAAAATATAGGTCAAAGTGACCTAATTTTGCCTGGATGCTGATCTTTCAACAGGGATGCATCCATATGCAAGGTTACATGATCCTACCATGTATAGTGACTGAGATCTGAACTTAACAATAATCTTGAATGTAAGTAGTTCAAGCAGAAAATATAGGTCAGTGACCTAATTTTGTCTGGATGCTGACCTACAAGAGAGATGCATGCATTTGCTAGGTTTAATTATTCTTCCATGTATAGTGACTGAGGAATGAACTAGTCCATAAACTTGAATGTAAATTAATCAAGTGGAAATTATTTATCAAAGTGACCTAATTTTGCCTGGATAGTGACATACCATCAGAGATGCATGCATATGCAAGGTTACATATATCCTACCTTGTAAAGTGACAGATATCTGTACACAGAGTTAACTTGAAGGCAAGTCATTAAAGTGGAAAATAAAGGTCATACCTTATTTTGCCTGGATGCTGACCTACAATCAGAAATGCATGCATATGTAATGTTTCATGATTCTACCAAGTATAGTGATCGACCGAGATCTGAACTCGGATGTAAACTTGAATGTAAGTCGTTCAAGCGGAAAATATATGGAAAAGTGACCTAATTTTGCCTGGATGCTGACCTACAATCAGAGATGCATGCATATGTAAGGTTACATGATTCTTACATGCATAGTGACTGAGATCTGCACTCAGACTTTAAATTGAATGAAAAGCAATCAAGCGGAAAATAGAGACCTAATTTTCTTGGAGGCTGTGAGATAACCTCAAAAAAATTAGGTCTCTTTGACATCTGTATGCAAAGTTTGATGACCCCACCCTTCATAGTTACCAAGATATATATACCTAAATGCAGACACAGATGCAAGTGCAGAAGTCAGGAGTACTCCAAAAGTCCCCCCAGCTTCCTTGAGGCGAACTAAAAATATCTTTTTTAACTATTATCAGATGAATCAGGCAAAGACATTATTAGTTCGCCTAAATGAAGTTGAGGAGGACCATTGGAGTACCCCCAGCTTCTGCTAGAGGCAGGTTGAAATCTTCTAATCATGTAAACCCTGCTACGCATCAGTATGCCTGTCTGAAGCCTGGTACTCTTAAAACTAATTTAATTTATCAGTATTTTGTATGAATTTCCTTTGATCTACAGAGACTGATATTTTCAGTACCACCAAACTGGACACTATCACCAAGTTATCGGGTCACTGTGAAGGCATCACATGCAGGTTGCTATGCTGACATCATGCTTTGGTACTTTTGTCATGTTCATAAACGTAATATGTTGATTGAATAATGCATATAAATCATTGCAATAAACAATTAATTAATTGAGCTAAAATAGAAATCTGAGCTTATTTCAATTTATTATAGTTATATTTATCATTTTGTGAATTACCGATATAAGAAATACAAGACATTTTGTTATTTTGATACAGACTGTATGATGGCGTAACGCATCAAGTTCATCCTAACGGGCGCACTTGATACTGGCAGTGATATTAAGCCCATATCAAAAACAAAATGTCCTATATTCCACATGTATAGGAGTGTAATTTTGTGGCGAACACATTCAGCTCTTTCCTTTATTTATCTGTTGTCTCTATTATTGCCTCGATATTGCCATTTTTTTTAAATACCTTTGACTTGCAAATTTCCCTTTTGTTTAGATGTTATTGTATTTCTTGTCTATATAATCATACTTTACAGAATACTGTTAAACATGTCGTGCTGTGTCATATTACTCATTTTATTCATAATTTACAGTATACTGTAAAAACATGTCATGCTGCATCACTTTGCCCCATTTTATAAGTCCGCACATTGACCTTTTTGTACTTATTGAACACTGAGTTTGTAACTAAGTGTTATTATCTCCCTGCCTTCTCATTATGTTTGAAGTTAACAAAAACGCAATACTAATCGAAAATTAATTATTTAATTCAAATAATTATAAAAAAATCTTTTGTAACAATTTAAATATATTAAGTATCACCAATTATATCACCTTAATTATTACAATCAATCCTTATATTCATTAAAGTTAAGTATACAAAGAAAATGTCATAGTTGAAGAACATCACCCGTCCATAAGACTGTCTCTTTAACATCATTTATGACCCATGACCTACCAAATAAAACCCTGCTCTAAACATGAAAGTAGAAAAATGCACTTGGTAAACATGGAAAAAAAAGCTCTGAAATATACCTGATAAGGAAAGTCACAAATAAACCCAATATTGAAATTTCCTACCAAATATGAAGTGGATGAGCTGTGTAGCTTTTGAGAAAAAAAGTTACATAAACTTTCCTATTCAAGAATTAAAGAGGAGAAAAATGCACTGAGTTGGTAAACAGGAAGCAGACCTCCATTATTACTCAAAGGGTAGGATCAGTATTATATACTACTAAGTACGTAAGCACCAGTACCCGAAATGCATGGTTGCTGAAAGTGTAGATTTGTCTGTAACCAAGCCACAAAAGGATGCCCCCACACCCTGTATAGGAGGATATGCAATGACAAGGTACTGTCCTCTTTTTTTCTAGATAGTATAAAATTGAATTATCCCCTTGCAAATTTTGAACATCAACGATATAACTTCATGCACATCTACAAGTTGTATACTTTAATTGTATAAAATTTCACCAAATTCCAATGAGCTATTCATAATAATTAGGCAGACCTGCTTACAAGGTACATGGACAGACAGACAGGGTGATTCCTATATATCCCCCAAACATTTTTTGCAGGGCTATAATAATTTATGCCAAATATATTCCTTGACTGACAAGATAAAAACACTGACACTATACCGCTATCCTTCAAAGAGGGATAAAAGGGTAAATATAATCAGAATTGAAAATACAGTCCCAAGAGAGCAAAAATATTTATGGCGGATTTCCTGGATCATTAAAGTATTTTCTTTGCAATTCTTCAATGAACATACCAACATTCCTCTAGTAACACCTATAACAACTCCTTCTTAACTCCTGTCTTTTGTCTGCTCATCAAGCAATCAAACTTCTATAGTATTCTATTGTATACCAATTTGTCATTACAGGGGTATCAAGGTAAACCCCTTCAGACAGTACATATTGGTATACAATAGAATTATATAGAAGCTTGATTGCTTGATGAGCAGAAAAAAGACAGGAGTTTAGATGGAGTTGTCATAGGTGTTACTAGAGGAATATTGGTATGTTCATTGTAGAATCGCAAATATAATACGTTAATGATTCTGGAAATCCGCCATAACAAATAAAATTTTTTTGTGATAAAGTATAAAACAACAACAAATAAAACTGTCATGTGACCTACATGTATGTAACAAATACTCAACATTCATGTTATATAAGATAAGAACACATTATTGTATCAACATCATTATACAGGTAATAGCTACTGGTATATGTACTGTTCAACTAACCCTGTTTGTTTGTGGACAAAATAAATCAAGAGATATTGTATTCAACAAAAACAAGCAAAAACACATTTATAGTTCAACTGTGATGTGACCTTTTATGAAGTAATATACAATTGTTACCCTAGATAGTGAATGACCCAGTGGTGTCTCTCCCTGAGATATTAAGGTCACCAGAGAGCTTGCTCCTACGTGACCTTAATTTCAAGGGGAGAGAAACTGCTGGGTCACACACTATCTAGGGTGGTAACTGTTATATTATATTGAATTTTCTTGTTTACCAGTTGACCTTCCTATGCGACCCAATGTTACCTGATGACCCAGTGAAATATCAATAGTCATGTAACATGATTTGAACAAATCAGATTATAGATATTTAAATGAGTATATATCACACTTTCTGTTCTACTGTGATGTTACCTTACATCTAATAAGAACATATTTACTGTTGTACTGTGATGTGACCTATTGTCTAATCAGAATATATAGTTTGTACAACTGTGATGTGACCTTTTGTCTAGTCAGAATATATAGTTTGTACAACTGTGATGTGACCTTTTGTCTAGTCAGAATATATAGTTTGTACAACTGTGATGTGACCTTTTGTCTCATCAGAATATTTGGTCTGTACAACTGTGATGTGACCTTTTGTCTAATCAGAATATTTGGTTTGTACAACTGTGATGTGACCTTTTCTCTAGTCAGAATATTTGGTTTGTACAACTGTAATGTGACCTTTTGTCTAGTCAGAATATATACATGTAGTTTGTACAACTGTGATGTGACCTTTTGTCTAATCAGAATATTTGGTTTGTACAACTGTGATGTAACCTTTTGTCTAATCAGAATATTTGGTTTGTACAACTGTGATGTGACCTATTGTCTAGTCAGAATATATACATGTAGTTTGTACAACTGTGATGTGACCTTTAGTCTAATCAGAATATTTGGTTTGTACAACTGTGATGTGACCTATTGTCTAGTCAGAATATATACATGTAGTTTGTACTACTGTAATGTGACCTTTTGTCTAATCAGAATATTTGGTCTGTACAACTGTGATGTGACCTATTGTCTAGTCAGAATATATAGTTTGTACAACTGTGATGTGACCTTTTGTCTAATCAGAATATTTGGTCTGTACAACTGTTATGTGACCTATTGTCTAGTCAGAATATATACATGTAGTTTGTACAACTGTGATGTGACCTTTTGTCTAATCAGAATATTTGGTTTGTACAACTGTGATGTGACCTATTGTTTAGTCAGAATATGTACATGTAGTTTGTACAACTGTAATGTGACCTATTATCTAGTCAGAATATTTGGTCTGTACAACTATGATTGACTATTGATCTAGTAAGAAAACATTATCTGTTCTATTGTGATGCACATTATATCTAAAAATAACACATTTATTGTAGTAAAAAATGTTTTCAACATATAAAAATATAAATATATTACATGAATATCTATTGGATTCTGAACATGATTCTTACATTAAATGACAGGAATGATAGGTTTATACATGAAAATATGAAAATATAAATTTTATCATGTTAATTAAAATGTGATAAGAAGCAGACAGATGTCAACAGGCACTGTTCTTCACAAGTGGCTTGATTTTTAGTATCACCAATGAATGTTTGAACTTTGAAAATGCTATGTAAAAATACATTTTGAAGCTCTTATTCGGCCTACTACTACTGAAAATAATTAACTTCAACATGTTCATTTAAAAAAATAAACACAACAAAGTAACAGGAAAGGAGTATGTATGATAAGAGACATATTTGGCCCCCAGATCTAGCTATGTTTTCAAATTGAATTTACCTTTAAACTTTACTTGGTATATCGTAGTTGATATATTTCTGAAATCAAAACTCAAGTAAATTGGTGAAGTTATGTCATCAAATCCTGATTGTGACGTCACAAAAGTCGTGCATCTTCCAGATTTACGGAAAATCAACAAATTTTCGTCAATTTTTGGTCATGTTTTGGCACAGACAGCACAGAGCGCATGCTTGTGCCAATGAGAATTTTTGATATATTGAAAGTATATAAAATTGCCACTTTTTCATACAAAAATCTCTTTGGCACAGGCATGCATGTTTCCAGTACTGAAATATGTAAGGATTTTTATCATTTTAGTCAATTTTTGTTAAAATGCTTATATTTGTCGAATTTTGGAGTTCATGTTATCTACAAACAAAGTAGATAAAGGCAAAACCTGTGGAAATTTTCTATGATTTTATGAAATATGAGGGTCTTAATTTTAGGGGCCAAATATACCCCTTACCATACATATTCCTTTGTCAAACAGTTTTACCTTTTTGCAAAACTTACAATCTGTTGGATTGCTATTGGTGTAACAATTTTTGGTATATATAGATAGATTTTTAAAACCAAATAGCCAATTTTACTATTGCTTACATTACCTTCATGAATAAATGACAGATTGATTGATACTTTTTGCCTAAGAGTGCTGAGTTATTGGCATTATTTTTTTTAACTTGAAATTCATTTTTCTAGCTTATAGACTCATATTTAGATAAATATGTATATGTTATCTGGATTTTGACATATGTCTATCGTAAAATATCATCCTATGAGCCAGAATATGAAGCTCAGGGGCGAGTGAGCACAGCGAACGAGCCCCAAGCTTCATATTCTGGCAAGTGGGATGATATTTTACAATATTCCAGCTTTCAAAATCGGATAACTTGTTTATCATCTTTTATTTCTTATTTCTATACAATAGTTTATTAGGTTTTGTGTCAAATTCTCCCAAGGTTGCACGGGAAATGAGGTTCATTCATTTTTTACAAAATGGGAAATGTTTTGTATTTATTTTATGACTTCACAATATTTTTAGTTGCCTAACGTTATTAAATCTACAAATAATTTTTTGATCGAACCAAGTTGGAAGATCGAAATAAAGTCGCTTTTTTCATTTCAGAACCTCTCATTGTTTACATTTGTCTTCCAGTTCCTAGGCACTTTTATGACGTCACAATGTTAACAAAATGGTGGCTCTGCTGAAGTTATCAGCGACCTAGTTTCCGTATTTTTTCAAAAGTTTCGTTTTAATTTTTGTGTAGTAGTGACTATAATTTGTTTACAAAATTAACAACAGAAAATATAATAGATTATTTATCCAATTAAGATTTATTTCTTGTGAAACGGATAAAAAGAATATTGCTTGTCAAACATTCGGAGAATTGCCGTGATAACTCCAGGTCAACCTCTTGATAAGTTCGGGTCAACCGGATATTGGTTTTGTGGAAGGGCTCTGCAGGCTGAGATAGGCGGAGGGAAAGATGATAAAAGTCATATATATTAAATTTACCTGCTAAATGATAACTTTTGAAACATTGCAAGAAATATACCAAAAATTTGAATGTTACCTTTAAGAAAAATTAAGAGGATATTATTAAAAACTCTAAATACATGACAGTCATTATGTTAAAATTCACATGGATAAACTGAGGTCAGTGACTCATGATGCATCCACAAAACCCTGTGCACAATTCATATTTTATGCACAAAATGTCACCACTATTAAGATATACAGACAGACTGAAAACTGGCATGCCTGCCCTACTTTGCAGAGGGCACAAAAAAACATAACATAATCACAACCAAATGTACTTAGACTACTTAATAATAAAAATACCAACAAAAAATATAATCTATAGTTACCATATTACATACAAGGTTTCAAGTATCAACTATATCAACTTATAAAATAGGATATACAATTACTAGTAACAAATTAAAGTTTGTACATTTTGACCTATACAGAAATAATCCATTCCCAATACAATTAGTAATTAATATAAATGGCAAAATGTAAATTATGTATCTAAGGACCCTGTATATCAACGTGTTTGCCCCTCTATACCTATTTTAATATTTCAAGCAATGAAAATATTGGTAGCCAATGATAAAAAAGTTTGCCTCATAATGGTACATGGTCACAGTGACCTAATTTTCCGTATGCCAATCTACCATTAGCGATGCATGAATATGCAAGGTTAAATGAGCCTATCATACACAGACATGACATGTGAAGTAAATCAAGCAAAAAATATAGGTCACATTAACCTGAATTTGCATGGATGCACATTCCTCAATAAAGATATATGCAAGGTTAAATGATCCTACAATTGTACAACAAGAGTGGACCCTAATAGATGTCACGCCCGTCCCTGCTTGGTCGCTAAAACAGTCATGTACTACTCAAGAGCATCCTACAAGCCAAATATTATTACCGTACCACTTACATTAAATGAGAAACTATTCTTATCAGAACAACTTAACTATGTTCACTAGACCATGACATTGAGGTCAAGGTCAAAAGCCATAAGGCATACTGACATATACTAACCAAGACTAAGCTATATACCAAATATCATTGACCTATAGCTTGTGGTTATTGAGAAACAGACTTAAGCAAAATAACTTAACCTGGACTTAAGAAAAAAACTTACTTGGGCACTGGACCGTGACATTGAGGTCAAGGTCAAAAGCGATATGGTAGACTGACATGTATTAACTAAGACCAAGCTATATACCAAATATCATTGACTTCTAGCTTGTAGTTATTGAGAAAAGGACTTAAGCAAAAAAAATTAACCTGGTCACTGGAATGCGAAATATAGGTCAAGGCCACATGATTTTTGGTCCAGCAGATACGATTCGCCATAAGCTACCTATGGACCAAATATAAAGTTTATACATCATAGATTTCTATATAATAACTTGAGGTTACCGTCGCCGTCATACTTTGCACGCCTATGTCTTGCTTCCTACGACTTTCGTCGTGGACAAGACAAAAACACAGATTTGAAAGCAAATTCGACCTTGAATGTTACTTAATCAAGTGGGAAATGGAGGTCAAAGTGAACTAATTTTGTTTGGATGCTGATATCATCTAACAAGTGGCTCAGACACTGAGCCTGAATCACTCACCTGACAAAATGACAGGTGATGAAAGTGATGTTTATCCCATAGGATCCTATGTTAAAATATGTTCTGTGCTGGTGGTCTTGTTTTTTATCAGATCAAAGCAAAATATGCAATCTTAGTTTGACTGAATTTGCCTCAATAATTTCAGCACATGCGATGAAAAAGATGTTTTCATATTGGGGTACCATTTTAAACCAAGTTCCATACTGGGAGCCTTTTTTTTTTTGTTGGATTCAAACAAAATGAGCAGTCTTTGTAAAGGACCTTTCCTTCCATGCATCATTTCTGTAAAGTTTGGTTCAATTTGCTTCAATAATTTCAAAGCAGATGTTGAAAATGATGTTTTTCCCATAGGGTCCAATGTCAAAACTAAGATCAGCGCTGGCAGTCATGTTTTTTTATCGGATCAGAACAAAATGAGCAATGTTTGTGATGGACCTTCCATACATCATTCCTGTAAAGTTTGGTTGAATTTGCTTCAGTGGTTTCAGAGGAGAAGATGAAAATGTGAATTTCCAATAGGGCTATGTTCTGTGCTGGCGGCCACGCTTTTTGTTGAATCAGAATAAAATGAGCAATCTTTGTAAAGGACTTTCCATACATCATTCCTGTAAAGTTTGGTTGAATTTGCTTCTGAGGTTTCAGAGGAAAAGATGAAAATGTGAAAAGCTAACGGACGATGCCAAGTGATGGCAATAGCTCACACTGACCCTTTGGTCAGGTGAGCAAAAAATGCATGAACATTAAGTCAGGTGATCCATATAGAGTTATTGAGGTCTTACTGTAAACTTTAATGAAAGTCAATCATGAAAAATATAAGAATTTTCATATACGACTAAAACAATGAAAAAAACAACATTGAATAAATTTCAACAATAAAACAGCTCTACTGACTTTGTAACAAAATTCAAATATACAGAGAGGTACAAAAAGTATTCGGTCACCAAGTTTTTTCACTATATATTTCATATACGAGGGTTGTCCGTAAAGTTTGTGGACAATGCTAAATAAAAATTAAAGCAGCGTTATATATATTTATATTTTGCATATTTGTAAGCCTTAAGCTCATATGAATTCGGATATAAAAATGTTGATCCAATTTTGCATGCAAAGCAGCAAATTTGTCCTCGAGAAAAGCCCCGGAATAGTGACCCGGAGCACCACGAATATTACATGTCAAACGTAGTGTCTAATATTTATTATTTTGTAGGTATTTTTATAAAATTCGATGAATAGTGAAATGAAAATGACATTCCAATGTTTATATTATGTTCAACATCAAAATTGCCAAAATTCAACTTCTAAATACTTAAAATGCCAAATAAACAGACTTTTATTAAATGTCTCAAGACAAAATTAGAAATTCTAGAAAAACTGACATTTTACATTACGCGGAGCAGTGACGTGAATCTAATTTCGTTCAGACATCGGGAAACACCCCGAAATACCAATATATTCCCAAAGTATTCATAAAAGGCATGATAAAGTGTGTTTCGCATTAATTTTCAAGTGGAACAGAAATTAATTGGACACAGGAACCAATTTAAAGGCCGGATGAAATATGTAAAACTAGCCATCTTTTATAAATCTCGAAACTGTAGGTTCCAGGATGTTATTGATTAAGATTTCCAGATATCATTCAATAAGGTTTGCAAGTGATTCAAAACTGATAACTTTTCCGCACAAGAAATTATATAATGACCTAAATATTTTACAGACAGGAAACTGCAAAAATTCCGAATTTGTTGAATTACGAGTCATTTATGAAATGTAAACTGCAAGGATAAGAACGTCAGACAACGTCGACATTTTACATGTTTGTGCTCCGGGTGTATAACATTAGTCTGTTTTGTTTCGACAGAATTATAATTTCTAGTGCTTTGATTGCGATGATATTTCGCATACTTATGCAGGAAAACACATTATAAATGAAAATATAAGTTTCATATACATTCTCGTTATTTTGCAATTTTTATTTAGATTGTCTACGAACTTTACGGACAACCCTCGTAAATATTTCTATAAAAAATTTTTGACAGATATATGTAACAGTGAACAGATTATAGCATCTCAAGATAAATGGGAAAGGGACTTAAATATACAGAAGGAAACTTGGGACATGATTTACTCCATGCCTTTTATAGTCACCAAAAATTCCTTTTTGCAAAATTTTTGTTACAAAATTGTACATCGGATTTTACCTTGTAATTCTTTTCTTCATAAATGTAAACTAAAGGAGACCGAACTATGTACATTTTGTTCCGCAAATAAAGAAACATTGCTTCATATTTTTGGGGAATGTAATCTGGTCAAAAATTTTTGGTTGGCCATGATAAATACTTTCGGTCTTTTGGAATTATTATACCATTTTCGGCTGCAGAAATTATTTTTGGAGTTTTGGATGAAACTTTAGAAAGCAAAACCATAAATAATATTTTGATGCTTTTTAAATACTATATTTATAAATGTAGATGTAAAAATACTATTCTGTCCATTAATGGAGGAATAGAATACTTGAAATATTGGGTAAATATAGAAAAGCATTCATCTTGTTTTGTATCCCCTGCACAAAAAGATATGATTAAAAGAAAATGGCAACTTCTAGAAGCAGTTTTGTCCTAAAAAA
>MJUU01019708.1:90285-101109 GCA_002080025.1 Modiolus philippinarum
GCGCAACAGTGTCTATCTACCTTAAGGGAAATAAGTTTTTTGAGATTATTTGTCCACTTGATTATCTCCCCTTATTATAGAATATCCAACCAGTGATTTTATTTTTAAAATAAATACTTGACTTCAAGATGAAGAAAAAAAATAAAAGCATTCCTGTACTTGGTTCTTCCATGTATTTTTAGAGACTTTGTCTCATGTGCATTTACTTCATATCCTTGGACATACCAGGCATTGGTCCACTTGTAAATGCTGAATAAAGTTCAAGCATGATTAGTATGAAAAATTAATACATTACACAAAATACATGTTACAATGTATTATGAAGTATATCGTCCCTGAATTATAGACTAACTCCTTTATGATGTCATAATCTGCATGCCTAGGCAAATTATATCTTTGAAGTGATGATAATGTAATTAAGTGTACTTTGCAGAATTTCCTTTCATACAGTACAGATATACCCACCTTGCTGACTTTCTACTGCATCTAACATCATTTTAAACTTTGACTTAGGATTTGCTGTTAAAACTGAAGGTGAATCATATTCCACAACCTACAAACAAACAAAAAATCTTAAATGCCTGTTTAAATTTAAATGCCTGTTTAAATTTAAATGTGTTGTCATTATAAGCAGGATGTGAATTGAAGCCATGATGAAAAAAGAACTCTTTACACTATGCATTCCCATAAAATAATACACAATAATATGTAATCTGACATCATACTCCCTTCAGATATCTTGTATATACTAAAGTTTCTGCAATATAGTATTATTACAAAATGTCAGAAGATCAAAAGCAAAGATTAGAGTTTTGCCAGATAAAAATAAACTAGAAAAAGCTGATCTGCTGATCACAAAAGATACCACCGCCCATTGGCAATCCTAGTAGCTGCTGAAGTTATCATCCAGAAACTATAAAATTTACGAATTTTGCCTAAATCAAGGGCAATAACTCTGGAATGCATAATACGATCACAGTCAAAAACAAACTTGACCTGTATTTTATGATAAGTAACTTTGACCCAAAATATCAAAATCTTCTCTCATAGCAAACTGAAGTTATCATCCGGAAACCAGAAAATTTACAGATTTTGCCTAAATCATGGGCAATAAATCTGGAACACAAAATTAAATCACAATTAAAATCGAACTTGACCTGTATTTTATAATTAGTAACCTTGTCCCAAAATATTAAAATTTTCTCAAAGTTATCATCCGGAAACCATAAAATTTACAGATTTTGCCTAAATCCAGGGTAATAACTCTGGGATGCAAAATCTGATCACGATCAAAATTGATCTTGACCTGTATTTTATTAATAGAAACATTGTCCCAAAATATCAAAACTTTCCCTCAAAGCAAAGTGAAGTTATCATCTGGAAATCATAAAATTTACAGATTTTGCCTAAATCAAGGGCAATAACTCTGGAACACAATATCCAATCATGGTCATAATCGAACTTGACCTGTATTGTATGAATAGAAACATTGTCCCAAAATATTAAAACTTTCCCTCAAAGCAAACTCAAGTTATCATCCTGAAAGAAAGTGTGACAGATGGACGGACTGACAAGAGGAATCCAATATACCCCCACCTTTTAAGGAAGGCAGAAAAAGATTCTTTAATTGTGGACTGTAGAAATGAATCTAAATGTGCCCTACTACAACTTAACACAGTGTTTAATCTGTAATTAACATTATACAAGCGGCAAACCCCTCCTTTATTGTAAAAAATGAATCTTACCCTGCCCTCCTCCATGACTAATATTCTATTACAACCTAACACAGTATTTAATCTGTGAGCTATAATTAACATGGTACAGTCGGCGAATGCTTCTTTTATCGTGGCCTGTACATAAGAATCTGTCTCCGTATCAATGGCTGCTGTAGCTTCATCTAACATTAAAATCTACAAAATATGTATAAAATATGTCAATTATTAACACATAACTACAGCCATTGTAGAAATAAATGTAACACACTGGAAATTCTAACATAAGACCTCTTCTTATGCCCCTTAACTCTTCCTTCCCTATTCTCCAGCCAATTAAGTCATTTCTACCCTCACATTCTAATCCATAAGCCAATTTAGTAATTTCTATTCTCAACCCACCCTACTCCTCCAGCAAATAAGACACTGGCTATGCATGAGCAACTGACCATGCCATGGCCTGTTATGGCCCTGGCTCAATTGACCCTATCAGCATTTCTGGATAAGGGGGAGATAACTCCAACATACTTGTATAGGCTCTATTTGTTATAATGTAACAAATCAGTTATATGTTGATAAAAATGAATAAATGAATAAAGAAATAAAACAAAATGCCTATGAATCTTTTAAACTGTTGTCGATAACAGTGCATTGCATTTGCGCCACTTAATATTTCATTTGCGCCAAAAAAATATTTCATTTGCGCCACAAACTGTACTTTATTTGCAACAAAATAAAAACTTTGCATTTGCGCCAAATACAGGTAAATAGTATAGATGAAAGTAAAAATGCTTAAAAATATGATTTAACTCTTCAGTTCGCAAGATATTTTGCTTAACACGAAACTGCAATATACACTTTAAGAGCACTTAATCTATTTTAAATTCGTTTCATTGTATATTCAATTATGTTCAAAGCTTCAGCAGAACAAAAAACATATAGTAAATACCAGAAAAATTGTAAACAAAGCTCACAAATACATACCCGCTCCCCCATTTGATTCCAGAAGTAAAAAAACATCACCAAAAATCAAGTCAAATCAAATTTTTAAATAGCTGGTGCACAATGATAATGTGCACTGAACATTCTGTGAAAGTTTCATTGAATTTCATCATGTGGTCTAGGAGGAGTTGTCGCCACAAAGTATGTTCCCTATGGCGGACGGAATATTTAACGAACGAACAGACGAACGGACACTTTGATCACTATATACCACCCGCTAAAGCGGGGGTATAATAAGTGTAGAAAATTCTACACGACCAATGAAAATATCAATTCTGGATTAAATGAGCAGAAATTAATATAGATATCCCCCTTTTAAATGTTTGATCTGGATACAACAATATGATCTAAACGAACCGGTGAAATGAAAATTTTACGTATCTTATATATACTAAGTATTTAATTTCAAATGATAGATTAATTACATGTATTTTTCCACTGATTTATTAAATATTAAAATAATAAATAGTATAATCAATATTGTTTTCACTTCCTATTACCTGTAAATTTACCTGTAAAATGCTTACCTGAGAAATGGCGCAAATGAAATACAAGCTTGTGGCGCAAATGAAATACCCTACTTCTCAAAAATTTGCGCAAATGCAATGCGCCCGTCGATAATAAATTAACAGACATGTTTTACCTGTCTGAATAAACGTCCTGTGCTTTTCAGAAAATCATTAATTTCAAAACCAGTAGTTTTATTTTTTTTTAATCACTTGTATGACAAAGATTGAAGTATAGTTAGTTTGTCATTATTAAAGTTTAAAATAAAAAACAGTATTCATCATCTTCACAAAATGCTTGTATTCTCCTCTTTGAAAAAGAACCCCTTTTTCATGCAAGGATTAATGTTTTTTTTCCATGCAATTTTATATGGTGGAATAAATTCTGAAAGAAATTTAGCTATGTCTCAAACTTGATGTAACAATGTGAAAAAAAAAAAAATTCAAAACAAAAAAAATGAAAACAATAACAAAATGAAACCTAGACCAACATTTCCTTTTTAAAAGTTTCAAGTTTTTGTCAGTGGATGATTTTTTTACAAGATATTAAAATATTTCTATTTACTTATATGGTATTATTATTTGTTTTTGTTTCTGTTTATTTCCGACTTTTTATTGTTTTATATTATTTTTAATATGACTTTTAAATAAACAGAACAGAAATTAAAAAAAAAAACATGTGTGGCCCCTTTGTGCGTTTGTGTATTGTGCATTTTGTGTATTGTGTATTGCTTGAATGTCATTTGTGCACTTGTCATGAAATATCTATGACCTGAATATAATATTGATTTTAAAAATATATATTAAAAAATTACTATTTCCTTATGTATTATTATTATTATTAGCCTTTGATTGTTTTCTGCTTTTTTTCTTTTTTGTTTTTTTTTTTGTTTATATCGTTTTGTTTGGTTTATTTTTTTTCTTAAATTGTTTTTTTTTAATTTTATATATCAATATTTAATATGACTAAATGAATAAAAAAAAAAACGTGTTTGGTCCCTTTCCACATGATGCTTTGTAAATAATTATGTGTATTACTATTGCTTGCATGACATTTGTGCATTTAACGCTCAAGACTTGTATGAAGCAATGTAAAAATTTATTAGGTTTTAAGGGTATCTGTGATCTGAACATCGAAAGTAATCTTTTTACTCTTTAATGCAGCAACATTGTATTTTTCCTCTAGACCGGTGACTTCAAAAGATGTTTGTCCAGGTGAATTTTATTAAGGTGATCGGAATGTCAGCAGGTGGTATACAGGTCACTTAGCACAACAAACATAATTTATAATTAATTATACAAAACACAACCCACTAAACAATATTTCAATCTGAAGCTTACTACAAACTTTGTTAATGAATTTAAGGGTCTATTCATATTACAGGTAAACAACTGACAGGTGTCTCATTACAGGTAAATCAAGTTAATCACCGTGTTGTTTTGATAGTATACACATCAATAATCATCAAGATAGAAAAATATTGTTGAACAATTAAAACTAGGAGCTTGCAAATGAATATTAAAATGTGCAGATTTATCATAATTCACCATGGTAGAAACACCCTCTTACAAGGATGTTGGAGTTATCGAACCTGATATTCCACTAGAGGCGCGAAACGCTGATATCGTCAATTAATGTAAACTATAATATGCTTCAGTAAGGCTATGTATATACATTGTATAACTTTCTTTTCTGTGCCTAAATAAGGCCCTGTCTATGTATAAATAACTTACTTAACTGTGCCTTAATAAGGCCCTGGCTATGTATAAACAACTTGCCTCAATAAGGCCCTGGCCATGCATAAAGGCTTACTTTACTTTGTCTTAATAATGTCCTGGCTATGTTTAAATAACATATTTTACTATGCCTTAAAAGACCCTGACTAACTTTACTATGCCTCAATAAGGCCCTGAATATGTATAAATATCTTACTTAACAATGCCTCAATAAGGCCCTGGCTATGTATAAACAACTTTACTATGCCTCAATAGGGACCTGGCTATGTAAAAATGCTTACCTTACTTTGTCTTAATAAGGACCCCGGGGATAAGGTCCTGGCTATGTTTAAATAACATACTTTACATTGCCTTATAAGACCCTGACTAACTTTACTATGCCTAAATAGGGCCCTGGCTATGTTCAAGTAACTTATTTTACTATGCTTCAAAAGACCCCGATTAACTTTACAATGCCTCAATAAAGCCCTGACTATGTATAAATAACTTACTTTACTATGCCTCAATAAGGCCCTTGCTAAACACATCAGTTGTCTTTCTCCTACAGAGAAATTTTCTCCATTCTCCACCACAGTAGAGTCTAACTGTAAATCTAAAGCAGCTATCTACAATGTACAAATAATTTTGGACCTTAATTTTTTTAAAAGTTATGCATAGACCAAGATTAAAAGAGAACCAAAGTATGAAATGGATCATCAATGACAAAAGAAACCTACCAACACACTGTAAAGTGGAAATTTTCATTGGGGGTTACTTTCAGAATTTTATTGGCCAAACATTTTGCAAGGAGGTACTTTTTGAGCTGTAAGTCTTTTATATTTGATGATATCATTGCTTATACATGTTGCATTTCTAACCAAACTTTTTGTGTGGAGGAAATTTACACACTTATTTTTCTTGATCGTTAAAATAGTGAAAATTATTTTTACATTTACAGTATACAGTAATTTTTCACTTCAGGCCTATACTTTCGTGAAATAATTTTTGTATCATTCAAATTTGACAACTTTGTTTACCAACTTATCTGTAACCATGTTGTCCTGCTTTGTTTCCAAAGTATTAATCAAATGTCAATAAACTTAAATTATATACTTACTGTGTCTTTTATATGACATTTTTCTAAGGCATCCCATAAATCTGAATCTTTATATGCTTGGAATGGATCTAAGTTATACCTGAACAATAAACATTTACATGACTTTTGCAAAATTAGAAAATCAGCAATTAAATCATTAGTTGATAATTTTTTTTTTATAATTATAAGGTGAAATTTTACATGATCAAGAATTTGTGTCTAACAGACACAATGCACTGCCTCACAACTGTTTTGAACAATGATATATTTTGTAATCATTTAAGCATGGAGTTGGTTGTACGGATATATTTTTAATAAGATTTTTGTTTAATTATACCCTAAAAGGTTTTTAATAAAATTCAATGATAATAGCATACATCCTTCACAGAAAAAACTTCAACCTGTGGGTAAACCTCATAGTACCCCCTTTTCTCCATGATCATTGAAGCATGAAGTTGGTAGCATGGATACATTTTTATTATGATCTTATTTAATTAGACACTAATGTGTATTTATATAAAGTTTAATGATAATAGAATACATCCTTCAGAGAAAAAACTTCAACCTGTGGGTAAACCTCATACTATCATGCTTTTTTCCTGTGATCAGTGAAGCATGATTTTTGTTTAATTAGACACTAAAGTGCATTTATATAAAATTTCATGATAAAAGCATACATCTTTCACAGAAAAAACGAGCGGTCACTGAATGGCAGCCAGTTATACCCTGCTCAAAGAATACTGAATCCATATGGAAAGTGCAAATTTAAATGTGTGGGGACACAATACAGGTGTGAACACAGAAGAAGTGTGGACACAAAACAAGTATGGACTTAATGATAAATCTACAAGAAATAATGGGAAAAAACAAAGTTACTGTCAAACAGGAAGTAGATAAGTTACAGACTTGAAAAGGGGAGACACCATACAACCCATCATACTAAAGCTTCAGACTAAATATCAAATCATTGCTACATACACAAGCTGAGAAATCCTTGACAAAAAATTTCAACATATGGATATAATGGGAAAAAAATCAAAGTTGTCGACAAACAGGAAGTAGATGAGTTAAAGACTTAAAAATTGTAATGATGCATTACATGATACCCCACCACCTTTCACAAAATTTCAAAGTTAAAAGGGGCATAACTCCAAAACCCTATGTATCGAAGAACACAAAATTACACTTGAACTGTGTTTTGTGGTAAGCAACTTTTATACCAAGTTTGAAGACAAAATAATATTTCATTCACAAGTTATCATACAGAAACCCAAAAATTTGCAAATTTCAAAGTTTCAAGGGGCATAACTACAGAACCCCTTGGACCTCTGAACCAAACATTTAACTTGACCTCAGTTTTGTGGTAAACAACTTACATACAATGTTCGAAGACCATATGTTATTTTGTTCGTAAGTTATCAGTCGGAAACCTTGGGGGGACAGACACAGGGACAAAAGACAAGGGAAAACAGTTTACCCCCCTCTCCTTCGGAGTGGGGTAATATTACACACGGATATGATGGTCCGCACCAAACCCATTCTGATTTTTCCATCGCCCTTGAAGCTATGTGTTTGAGTCTTTTTATCATTAAATACTTTCAGAGAAGGCTTCAGATATAGAAAATAAAGACTCGTGCAGTTGATAAACTATGAAACAACCGATTTACAGGTACAAAATAACTACAATATTACCAATCTCCACGTAGACTTTGTTGTTTAAGGTCCCAGCGTATCAACCATACAAAATGTTTTTTTTTCCCTGGATTTTAAGTCTAAAAGACCGTAATATGTATTTATTTACCTGACAGTGCCTACACATAACATTAGATCTTGTGGAATGATTGCTAGTTTACTTCTCAATATAATATGTATATTAATATTTACCTGACAGTGCCTACAAATAATACTGGATCTTGTGGAATGATTGCTAGTTTACTTCTCAGGTCATGTAGACCTATCTTACAGATATCAACACCATCAATAGCTATACTGCCAGAATCTGGTTCTACAAGACGGAACAATGCTACACCTAAGGAAGATTTACCTGGAAAAGGATATCATCATAAGCATTTTTAACTAATAACTAGAGCTGTAGCCGAATGGCAGCCAATTATACCCGCCGCTCATTGAACCCTATATCCATATGGCAAGTGTAAATCAAAGTGTGTGTGGACACAATACATATGTGGACACAGTACAAATGTGGAAACAATACAAATATTGACACATTGATATACCTCCCCTCTTTTTTCCTGACATTATTCAAAGGAGAATTATCTACTCTTCAAAATTTCAGACAGCAATCATAGTTCTTCATACAAATCTTCAGATGGTATACTACAACTGTGCAACTTTTCATCAAAATCCAAATACCCGTTTAAGAGAACATGCCCTGACAAAGTTAGTCCCCTTTTTACCAGAAAATATTCAAAGATGAATTATCTCCCCTTCAAAATTTTGGGCAGCAACCATATTATTTCATGCACATCTTCAGGTGGTGTACTACAACTGTGCAACATTTCATCGAAATCCAAGAATTCGTTTAGGTAAACATGCGCCGACAAGGTTCGTCCTCCCGTTTTGGCAGAATATATTCAAAGATGAATTATCTCCCCTTACAAATTTCAGAAAGCAACCATTTACTTCATGCACATCTTCAGGTTGTGTACTACAACTGTGTTACATTTCATCAAAATCCAAGCAGCTGTTTAGGAGAACATGCACTGACAAGGTTTGTCCTCCCCTTTTCGAGAAAATATTCAAAGACAAATTATCTCCCCTTCAAAATTTACGGAAGCAACAATATGACTTCATGCACATCTTCAGGTGGTGTATTACAACTGTGTAACATTTCATCAAAATCCAAGTAGCCGTTTAGGAGAACATGCGCTGACAAAGTTTGTCCTCCCCCTTTTCGAGAAAATATTCAAAGACAAATTATCTCCGCTTCAAAATTTCTGGAAGCAACCATATGACTTCATGCACATCTTCGGGTGGTGTACTACAACTATGTAACATTTCATCAAAATCCAAGCAGCCGTTTAGGAGAACATGTGCTGACAAGGTACATGGACAGACAGACGGACAGACAGACAGACAGACGGACAGACAGACGGACAGACTGACGGACGGACAGGGTGATTCCTATATAACCCCAAACTTTGTTTGAGGGGGTATAAAAAGGATCATTATATCATCAGCATGCAATTTAGAAAATACTGGTCTGACTTTGAACGACATTTTTTTTGCAGCATATCGTTTATATTAATCACTTTCGTTGGCTATTTTGTGGCAATTGATTTTTGAAATAGTTCATTCTTCTCTTAAAGTCACTAATATGAAAAGAAAAGTTTTCGCAATATTTCCTTCTTGCAAATTTTAGCTGGTTTACAGTATTGTTGAATTAAGATGTTATCCAATTAACCACAAAATTTTTGAACATGCAAATTTTGGTGCGTATTGAAATAAATAGAAACTCAAAATATAAATTTCTTGAATAGCCCTAGATGCTTATTTTGAATATAAAATGTTGAAAAAGTAAAACAAATTCAAATATGTGACTTGGGGAGTGAAAAATAAAACCTGCAATTATATAGTTGTTTTAATTTTACACTATATCTGCAAAGAAATCATGAGAAGTGAATAAACATATTCACCTGCTGGAGTGATAATAACTCTATGAGGTCATAATGTATTGAACTATATAATTTACAAATCATGGTCTTTCGTATCGGTAAATACGCCTTTTTATTACATACTTAGTAGAAATAAAGGCGTTTTTGCATGATCAATATGACCGGAAGTAAACTGTCCATATTTTCACACCCCAGGAAAATAATAGGTTATTTTATGCTCCTCGTGCATCTCAGACAAAATAAACGACTTCCGGTCCATATTGGCCTGGGCAAATAAACGACTTCCGGTCCATATCGGCCTGGCATTTCTAAACGTCGGAAGTATGTAATAAAAAGTTTAATACATGTGCATTTCCATATTGACCTGATTATCATCCCTCGACCCATATTGTCCCTCGACTTCGTCTCGGGCCAATATGGGTGTCTCGGGATGATAACTAGGCCAATATGGAAATGCCCATGTATTAATCTGTATTTATTGACATGAAAATACAGATATTCACATCGAACCATGTCTTGCCAAATTTTGGTTCAAAGGTCAATAAAAAAAGCATATTAACCTCTGCAAATAGCCATAACAGGGTCTGTAAGTCTCATGCAATTTTTTAACTTCCGGGTACATAATTTGTTCCCGGAAGCTGCATTTTTAAACAAAAAGCTATGACATTTCATGCAAAAAATTTGAACGTCATAATCCATTTTCAAATTTCAATTTTATCGTGAGTTCTCAGTGTCACATGACGAGACTTACAGACCCTATTGAATTGTATAATATGATATATTATTAAAATTCAATGCCTCTTTCCATTTTATTCTCAAACATTAATATCAGTTTGACTTACCTGACCCTGAGCGTCCAACAATCCCTATTTTTTCTCTAGGAAGAACATCAAATGAAACACTCTTCAGAGCTAGAGGTAAATTTTCTCTATATCTCATTTTATATTTTTTAAAAGAGATACTGCCATCAGATGGCCAATCACTGGCAGGACGGTTGTCCTTGACAACAGAAGCCCCTTCTGACTCAACTTCCTGCAAGATAAACAATGCACATATATTTATCCTATATCTAAACACTAAAAGATTGAACTACAAATGTTATTCCAGAAATGTCTCATCTGAATATGCATATGTCTGTCGAAAAATAAATGTAATAT
>MJUU01019709.1:0-10032 GCA_002080025.1 Modiolus philippinarum
AATCCGATATAAACTTGATAACTGGATATTGGGCGAAAAAAATCATATATGTCCCTACATCTATGCCAATGAGATAAATTGTATTCACCGCTCAGTTTTTCAAACTCGTCTGTAATCTATCGTGTCTGATGCATGATCAGTTAAATAAGTTATATCACACGTTTGTTACAACAACGATTTCACGTCTTGTCCACAGCGTACAATCTGGTACCCCTGAAGGGAGGGATGTGTCAAACACGGGGCTGTTTGAATAAAAAGCATTGAATATGTTTCTTTTCTGAAGTCATATGAAATCAGAGCACAATCATATGCAATTTTGATTCAGAAAGAAACAACAGAGAACTGACCAACGGCGGATTTAGCCTCCGAAAAAAGGGGTGAGTTCAGATTGGAGTTCAAGGAAAAAAGAGGCGGTTCCAGTCGATTTTTATTTGCTATTTTTGTAATTTTTTTCGTAAATTCTGCACTATATTTGTATTTTTCCAGAAAAGGGAGATTCCAACCCATGGCCCCAATGCTTTTATTTTCGAACTCCAGTGATATCGGGACATATAGATGTATCTATATGTCTCTGGTGATAAATAAAAAGTGATCTTTCAAATTAATTATCATTTTGTATCGAGTCATAATTAATAGGGAATAGGTTCTGTCGTTTTGCGTCCTTGGCCTCGTTTGTCAATCTACAACGGTCAACCCCATCAAAACCTTAAAAAAACAAAGCCCTCATAGCGATTAAACAAAACTCAGGTGTACGAAATGGTCCTAGTTATAATAATAATAACTTTATTTGCACAAATAAACCCTAACCAGTTTGAAATCCGGTGGTATTTAAACAATAGAAAATAAGTTAAAAATTGATGCAAAGCATCAATTCGCCGCCAAATTAGGTCAAGTAGAGTGTATGTCTTGGAAATGTGTTATTGTACTTTTATAGTACACGAAATATAAGCTCTGACCTTAACTTTAACCAATCATTGAACCATGAAATGTAGGTCACAGTGACGAACAAACTCTTGTTTAATTTTGTTTTCTTTCTTAGAGACATCTGCATGCAAGATAACATGATACTATCTCTTATAGTACCTAAGATATGAACTCTGACCTAAATTCAATCAGTGTCAGTGGACCATGAAATTAAACCCTTTTCCCTCAAAGACATCTGCATGCAAAATTGTTTGATCCCATCTCTAATAGTACATGACATATGAGCTTACCATATATCTAGGTCACTGTGGCCTGATTCTTGTCACTATTGCATAAGATGACAGCCCTTGACATGCTGAACATTTTTAGCGGGAAGGGATATCGGATATAATTTTGAAAGGGCACCACCCAAGGACCATCCTTGCCAAGTTTGGTCCAAATTGGCCGTGCTTTCAAAGGAGATGAAAATAAGAAAAGTTTATGATGGATGACAACGACGAATGCTTCATGGTGGCAATAGTTCACATGACCCTTTGAGTCAGGTGAGCTAAGAACCCCCTTTGTTAACAAATGGATTGGATTGTAATATTATATACATATTAGTATTATTAGTATTTCTTTTTTTGCAAGAATCATTCTGTTCATATTAAAAATTGGTTAGCTATTAAAATGTATTGCATTGGACCAATTTATGTACAGACAATGGCAACAACCTGACAACAGAGTCATAACCTAATAGAATAAAGATTCTTTTTTATTGCACAAGCATACACTGTCAAATTCATTATAGTAACTGAAAAACAATAAAAATAACTTGCTTTATATGTTTATTGAAAATTTTAAAACTTCAAGTAAAAACGTAACAAAACAGATGTGACTAGGATCTTATAACTTTAACTGTATAAAAACATCTCATTTTTTTTAGTTCAAAACAATTGTAAAAAAAAGTATATATATAAAATTGCAAAAAATGTTAACAATAATGGTTGTTTGTATTAAATATAATCATGTTTGTGATGTTTACTGGTTTCATATTAAAAATGAAACTTTCTTCCATTAAAGATGATCTTACAGAAAATATTTTATATAATAAAATGGCATTTTAGTACATGTTGATTAAAAAAATGTTATAAGCGTAACACCCGTAAGAGTGAAACATAGGGCCCGTACACCAACCTCTCAATTTGACATTTGTTTTTAATAGTAAATATAGATTGACAACACCAAAATGTCCTAAATTTGTAAGATTGTTTCTCATTTGATTAAATCAGTTGAAGGCTGACTTGTTTTTGTTGATTGTAATGTTGAACCATTGTTTTAATAGACATTCTTAATTAGTATCGATTTATTTCCAACTGATAATACAGTCAACAGCTTATTTAGCTAGGCTATGGCTATGGAATCGTTACTAAATTGACCTATAAATAAAGTATGTTAAAAATCTATCTGTACATATAATCTTGTCTCGGTACATGCATTTTAACGCCCTATAGCAATTGATTTTGACCAGTATGTCCATTCAATATTTTCATCACGACAGTAAATTATGTAAGAAATTCGCATATTACATCTTCTTGTGGGCAAGTTTAATCACTTTTTAACTACAAAGTAAAGATCTGGGAATTGAATGACGTTTTCACTAAATATTGTATTTGTTTATTTATTTTGATATCTTGACATTACGCAGATTGTTTATTTTCGTCCCCATGCTGTTAATTTGTTCCGAAACACAGAAGAGTTTTTCTAGAAGGGAGATACTTTTATACCACTAGATTTCCCGCTGTAACGTGTTAAAGCAAAATATAAACAATACAATGACATACAAATTAGCTTATCATATTGTCCAGCAAATACAATTGATCAGAATTTGATGTTCAGATCCGCACAATTCTAATCGTTTTGTATTGGCTAATAAAACAGAGACCATTGTATTTGTAGCACAGGAGACACATGCGCTAAAAAAATCACAAATTATTGCAATACTTAGCGATCATTTTATGGTTAAAATCCCATTACACAGTACACCTTTACAAAAAATACTTTCTATTTCTGCTACATGCCGACCGTTTCTACTTCGAAGTTTTTTTTTATAATATAGTCGGATCGGCACAGTCAATGATCAACCCCAACACGGTAGTTAGCTGGTATATTCTAAAACGAGGAGACCGAAGTTGTTGAAATTAGATTTTCAGTCACTTTTAGTTATTTAGTTCTTTAAGCATTGAAAACTTTATGCCATAAGGTTTTTATAAGTTTATCTGTAACTTTTCATGCCCACGACACATATTCATCGCTATATGCATAAAAGATACATTCTCTTTCTTCTTTTCTGATTATAACTATTCAATTTGACCATATCATAGCATATGTGTTTCAACTTCTACTTGTTGTTTTACAGCTGATTTGTTACTCGAGAGCTATCACAAATTATACAGACTTTTTAATCATAGTTATCTCTCCGTCACCGCCTTATTATTCAAGGCTTCAAAAAATTCCGTCTCATACGATCATTAAAAAGTTCCGTTTAATAGATATAAGTCCCTTGTAAAAAAAGTCAGTTTCGGTGAGAACTCTGATTCAAGATTCTTTTTTTTCACATGGATCACCTTTCAATAGCAATTACTGTTGAGTTCCTACAATATAGAAGGGGATGTTTGGCGCGTCATAGAACTGGGTTAACCCACCATTTCTTTTGAATAGCAAAATACCGATGTTTATGTGAATTTAGGTTCTACATATGCGCATTTCGACAACTTATGTCTCATCAGTGCAGATCAAATCAAAATATTTGGAAATCCATGAGCCGAATTATGTGTAAAAACTGATAGGGAACAAATTACCAATACGATCTAAATAGGAAAGCCATAATTAGCTAAGGACAGAGCTATGCAAGAGGGAGGTGCTCCTTAGGTTTAAAAAAATAATGACTGTACCAAGTCAGGACCATTGCGGTTAACATTTTTTTGTCGTTACTTTTGTTATCTCAGTCCGAAAAGTCATTGTGTGAAATTATCTCCCTTCTAAACATGCTAATGAGGTGGGCGTCTTCTTAATCAGCCATATTTTAGAAACAAGCCATCTGTTGATGGTGCATAGTAACTCCTTGATATTTAACTTGTTCGGGTATATATATCACAAAGGAACGATGCATTTAGTAAAACAAAAACATTTACAAAATAAAATTTAACAAATTTCTGCTGTTGCACGTTAAATTGTTTATAGTTGACGTAAATGTCTTCAATGCGACTACACTTAAATTAACCTGGCGACGAATAAAATATTATCAAAAGGCAAAAAAATTACAGGGGGTGGACACAATTTCTGTATTAAAAGATAGTCAAAGGATTAATCTTGAAGGGGAAATATGAAATAATTGGTTTCAAAGATGTATATTTCAAAGATCCAAAATGATATCCCGTAACCAAGGTATAAGTGAGGGTGGTATTTTCCATTGTGTTCATTATTTGGCGGTAAATGTTATTTATAAACACTGCCAAGGCACTCACGGGGATCAATGTACCCCATTATGATAAAATTATACGAAATTAATGGGAAGGTTTCGAGATTTCTGTATCTAATATTTATTTGGAACGGTACATTAAAACAAACTTTAGACAAAAAATCAAATTACGATTACCTGAATTGGCCTCTGACTTTGAGTTGTAATCATGACGTAAATAGGTAAATTCGATTTGATTTCTAAAAATAGAGCCAGTATTGTAGCAGAATCCACGAAATTTGGGGTTTTATTCTGGGAAATGTGTGGAAGGGCGGAAATGAAAATTTTCACACGTATTGATAAATTCTTTATGAATTAGAATGCCAATTTTGGAGAAAATCTGGAGATGTATATTTGAGTCATCCAGAATAATAGACACCAACTTCAGTCCACTTATACCTTAATTTACACACTAATAACAAACTTTACAATCAAACGGCGATCATTTACATTATTTCTGAACTTTAATGAAATACACGATTTAAAAAATCCTTAAATTGTCCAATTAGAAACAACTTTTTGGAATCTGTAACTACGGAAAACAATCTAAGTAGACCTTTTTTGTTTCGTTTAATGAAGAGTTCCATTTCTTTTGTTTAAAACAAATCACTAATCGGCCTGATCTGTGTTGCCTTTATGTCTTTATGGTTTGCCTTTGTCGATGGTGTTTGCGATGCTGGTTTGAAGTTATGATATCTGTTTACAAAGAGATAAATAGATATATTTTTTCAAAATTTTGCTTTGGTCTTCTTTCTGGATGAAAGAAGTAACATGTATTGTGATTTTAATTCATTTTGTCTTAGTGTTAGAGAATGACATTTTCCAATCGGCCACTCAACAGATCTTCCATAACCTTATATCCAATCTCAATAGCAAGTGCTATCGAATTGCTGCCTGACTTCCCGCAATGGATAGGGATGTTTAACCCACCATTTCTATTGAAATGCCTGTACCAAGTCAGGACAATTGCAGTCGACCTTTTCTATTGGTTTCCACCTGATTTGCCTTTTAGTCTCATGAATTCGGCTTTTGACAACTCCGTTCGGCAATTTTATTATTACATCCTTTCTCAAATGTCAAAAATCGACGCCACTTATTTCATGATTTCTTCCAATGACCTGCACATTCGGACGGACCGTAAGCGGAAAGGCATGTTGGGCATTTCCTCTTGTAATTTCTTCCTTCAGTGAAGAACCTCTATGCATTTCACTATTGTACCAAAAATCGTTCTGAAAAGGTCTTTTAGATTTTTTTGTTATAGCATGAATACTTTCATTACATGCGTTGTGCTATAGCATGAATACTTTAATTACATGTGTTGTGTTATAGCATGAATACTTTCATTACATGTGTTGTGTTATAGCATGAATGCTTTCATTACATGTGTTGTTGATATACAAGCAACACAGCTTACGCAATAGGAACAGATTATCAACAAAATTTGAGCTTCTTTTAAAAATGACCCGACAGCGGCAGTGGTATAAACAATTACATGCCCGATCCAACCTTGTAATCTGATTTCTCTCCACGGTTCAAGAAAAAAAATGAAAATTTTCGTCCTTGTTGATTATATAATACTCTTGGGTGAGTAAATCTATCAAACATTAGCTTGTCGGAATTCATATACGATAAAGAGGTTAAACGTAAATGAGAACCGAACTGTCAGTCCAAAACAGAATAACTTCTAAAAACAAAAGCAAGAATCAAAACACTAAGAAACAGAGACATCACACGAGTACAACAAAAAGGTAAAACATAGAGCCACACTTGTAAATAGATGAACAGCACCAACCAAATTTAAAACCATGGGTGAGATTAGATGCAGCGGTAATCGCAAGCATCTCTCCCTTCCTATGAGACAACGATGTCAACAGTATCCGTACCTATTTCTATGTTAACAGTATTCGTGCGTCAGCTTTTATTCGATATCAACAAAAGAACCTTCTGCAAATATATAAATGTTTACCACAGAAGTTATAATATAATTTTAGAGTATTTACAATAAAAAACTCGAACATATTGCATATTGATTAGTAGAAATCAAGCATGATTGATGCGATGCCACCTATATCCGTGCCCCGATTTTCAACTGTACAGAAGTGTTTACATAACTGGCAGGTTTTTACGTGGAATATTTGTGCTAAAAATGTTTAATGAGGTGCCGGCTCTTCGGTGGATTCATTCAGTTTTCTTACCGTTGGTTTTATTTCATCATAAAAGTAGACAAACATACGCGAAGCGAGCCTTCATAATGTTGCAGTATCCGTGTGTGTGACGTAGCAAACTCCCTGTTGTTAAGCAATGTTAAATATTGTGAAAAAGTTATTTTACCATTATTTTCTCCTATGACATGTGACACGTTTTCGTCTTCAAAATTTTATTGAGGCATCATACATACTGTAGTATCTTGCCAAATTTGACATTTGTATCTTTGAGTTTGCAGAGCAATATAGTATTTCATAAAAACATATGTAACTACAGTCGGACGGACAGACTGCATAATATAAGGCCCTTGATAAGGTATGATGTGGAATAATAATTAAAACAATTGGTATTTTGTTAATTGCATACCTTTGATTGTAAAAGTATTCTTGATAAGTCTCCCTTTCACCAGGTTTCCTTTTTGCAATGGTATTGATTTCCTTGTCTTCATTATTTAAGATATTTGGTAAATTTCTATTCTGCTGTACTTGTGATGTCTACTTATTCCATGGACAAGAGACAGCTGAGATCATTACCTTATTTGGATTTGTGGAATTGTATAAAACTCACTAGAATGGCATTAAAGGTAATGTTCATAGGATTTTTGTTCATAAATGCAGATACTTAGAAAT
This sequence comes from Modiolus philippinarum, assembly GCA_002080025.1. Taxonomy (NCBI): domain Eukaryota; kingdom Metazoa; phylum Mollusca; class Bivalvia; order Mytilida; family Modiolidae; genus Modiolus; species Modiolus philippinarum. The sequence goes on from MJUU01019709.1 coordinate 7,258, forward strand.
TACCTGAAGAGGTCAGTCAATGTCTAAAAAATCTAGTGAAGAAAATCAGTCATTTTGTAAAATGACTGCTAATTTTTAGGCATTATATAGAATGACCATACACTTTAGGCATTTTATAGAATGACTGAAATTTTAGTCATTCTACAAAATACCTAATTTCAGAAAATGCTTGTTGGCAAAGTTGGCAAAGTGTTTTCACAATCCCTGTCATGTGTTGCCCAACAGAAGTACTAACAGAAGACAATCACTAAATATAAACAATCACAGTCACTCATTGAGTCAACTGCATAATTGAAATCTTGAGATATGGGCACTATTAATAGATGGTCGGAATAACATTTGGATATTACAAAAATTTAATGCCAAAATTAAAAATATGATTGTGTCAATAAGAAAAATTCTCTAAAGAATAAGTAAACCAGTGATACCTGAAATATAAAAGCTTCTTACAGACCAAAGATCGGGCTATCTTTCATGAATGTAAGAAATCCCGTCTCTTCTCGAGTGGAGCGCAGCGAAACGAGAGAATAAGACGAAGGATTTCTTACATGAGTGAAAGATATTCCGATCTTTGATTTTGATCGAATTTAAGTAGCTATATTTTCCGTAAAATACAACAAACATTTGAAACCTTTACTGTGCGAGTACCGTCGTCGCCATTTGAGTGTAACATACATTGTGACGTCATGTGTTTTATGACGTTGAGTCATGGTTACGATTATTGTATTACAAAAATGAACACTTATGGTTGGTCATTTACCCATGTGAGACGTGCATCTATCTCACATGAGTCGTCTCACCCTGTAAACCATCATTTACGGAAAAAGCATTTATCTATTGCACTTGGAATCACCTGCTTACATTGACATTGTATGGTGTTAAATGAATTCTGACTAAATTCAATTATATATTGGGCAAATTTTAGGGAAAAAAAAAAAAAAAAAAAAAAAAAAAAAAAAAAAAACAAACAAAAATTACCACGAGAAACGTAAAGGTCAGATATACCACTCATCAAATATGGAAATGTTAATTAGGATATAATAATTAACAAGATGAATTGCCACGTAGTACAATACATAAAAAAATCCCTTCTAAAAGAGCAGACACGTATATATTGCTATGACTTAAAATACGATTCAATTTTATGTCTTATGTCTGTCCCCTTCCTTTCCGATAGCCGTGGAAATTAGTTGACTTGGTCTTCCAGGTATCTTTTTCATCATTTTTCTTTTAAGGATTAAGTGCTTATAGCTGAAAACTCTTTACTGGACTTAATCTCCAACTAATAAATAAATAGACCAATTTCAACACTGAATGAATATTATTCCTTTAAGTGGCAATGTTTTTAGAGTGATAATCAGAGAGGAACGAGGAGGGTGGTGAACACTTGAATTTCAGCTTCCGCTACATAGACGATGTACTTTCTCTTAATAATCCAAAATTCCAGGAATATTTACACCAGATCTATCCCAATGACCTCGAAATTAAAGATTTTACTGATAGACCTACTTCAGCTTGGTACTTTGATCTTTTGTTATACATTGACGAAGATCTAAGCTATACGACATACGTGATGAATGCAACTTCCCAATTGTGAACTTTCCCTTTCTGAGCAGCAATATACCTACCTCTCCAGCCTATGGAGTGTATTTTTCACAGTTGATTGGTTACTTTCAGCATGTAGTTTATACAGTGGTTTTTAAATAAAGCAAACACACTGTATAAAAAGCTTCTTAGGAATTTGATAATCCTTTGTTACTTTCATCCCTTAAGAAATTCTATGGCCGTTACCATGACATCATTGCTAGATATGACGTGTTTGTGTCCCAAATGAAAACGGACATTTTCAGATAGATTTCACGTCTTCACGGACTTGACATATCCGGTTTTGACTGGATTGATTCACTGATAATGTGACAGGTGCCAATAGTGGTGCAGGACATTCTTACCCTTCCGGAGCACCTGATGTCACTCTCGCTTTTCATGGGAGTGTACACTATGAGTGCCTTACTTCTTAATGTCGTATTTTTATTTCCGTGCATTTTGGTTGCCTCAGGTTCTTGTTTTGTCTGTTTTTTCTCTGTTATCTTTTGACTTTGGATTTTTGTGATCATCACTTCTCTTGTTCCTTCGGTATTCTATTGTGGTTGTTTCATCAAAACAGCCGAACTATTAAAATAAACAATGAATGAATATGGAGTAAATGCACATTAACCAAAGTTTCTACCAATAAATGGTAAAAGCAAGCAATGAAACAACGTATTTATTGTTTATCTTCATTCTGAAGTGACCAATAGGCCTTCAGCAATGAGGTCTGTTCACATCTCATAGTAAGTTCAAGACGTCTTCTAGAACCGGTTTAAGCGAATTCATTGCTTGATGTCGAGCATCGCTACATCAATGTAGTTTAACGCCCGCTGCCATTCGTGGCTCGACAAAAAAGACCAACAGAAGAAAATCACAACATATAAACAAACACATGGCTCTCATCGAGTCAACTCATAATAAATAACTAAATACCAAAGTTGCTGTGAATTTTGATTCTGCATATGAGCATTTCGAGAACTTATGTCTCTTCAGTGTAGATAAAATCTAAACATGTGGAAGACCATAATGTCAAAGATGTTTAAAAACTGATAGAGAACAAATTACCAAATATGATCTAAATAGGAAACCAAAATCAGCTAAGGACAGAGCTTTGCATGAGGGAGATACTCCTTAGTTTCAACAAAATTTACAAAAATTAGATATTGTAAGGTTTTAAATAGAATCGGC